>CABEEJ010000069.1:129829-213535 GCA_901482245.1 Timema douglasi
GGTAAAGGGGGTATATATTGTGATGGTTCTTGTTGAAACCTTTTATGTTTCTAGTATTTTTAGGCAGATAAGGAATACAGGATTAAAAAGCATGTGTAAATTTGCCAAGTGGTTTCCGAGATTTTCTTGGTTATACACACAAGCAAACACACCTTGTCAGAGAGGAGAGATGAAGGATACAACTATAGTAAAACACAAACACAAAAATACATCTATATAAACATGCACATAATTATGTCGTATAACATAAACATTCTATATATATTTATAAGATTTATTCAAATTAATAAAAAATATACGGGTTGTTTCTATGTAATCATTTCATATTACTCGTATATTGAATTAATATTCTAATATTTTATCCTACCCCATGGTTTTGTGATCAATGTACAATACCTGGCTACATAGGGCTCGATTCCCGGCTGGACCATGGGTAATTTTCTCGAAAGAGGAATTATACCAATTGACACCAGGGTCTGGTTAATGAGTCTTAAGTTGAGTTTAAAGGTTTACACTGGTTTCAAACTCTGATTATCCCCCTCATCTCATCTCATCTCATCTCATCAGGACATGGAAAGACATAGGCATGGGCGTTCCCTGAGCAACGGTAATTTATTACTGGCTAATCCTTTCACATACTGGCCTACGATTGAATTATATATATTTATTTATATATATATATATATATTTATANGAAAAATAGTTGATTCATATTCATTGATGAGAAAAAATAATATCATTGTATTTTTGTTATTTAGCACCACGTCTTACTACCCGTTCTGGTTATACGCTTTAAGTACTAACTACGCTAAAGGATTAGGAATTGGGAAGGTTGAATTAGAGGAAGTGAACCAGCATTTACTTGGAGGGAGAGTGGAAAACCATTTAGGAAAAACCACCCTCATTTCACCCAACCGAGACTCGAACCTTGATCTCCCCGTCCTCAGCAGTCAAGCTCAACACGACTAGCGCGCTAGCCAACTACGCCACGGAGGCGGGTTGTATCGTTACTAAATAAACAAGGTGTGTGTACGAAATATATCGAATATAATTTAAATACATTTTTTCATAGATGTCAAACAATATATTAGTTTCTCATTACTTATCTAATAAGACAAATTAGAATCAGAACCAAAATATGGGAACTGTAGATAAAAATATAGTTTTTAAATACATTTAAACTTTCGCTTTATAAAAATCTGACTTAAAAGATATTAAATTAAAATTTGGGAAACACTATATTATATTAACTATTAATAATAAATGGTCTCTCCCAGATATCAAGCCAGATTACACAAATTAGAATCGCTCATCTCACCCACGTATAATGACTTGTAATGATAGTTTAATTCATTTAGATAATAACTTGATAGGAGCAAGTCTTTCAAATGATAATCACAACATTAAAGTATATTATTCTTTAAAATTGTTTAAAAAGATACTATGATTACGAGAAGTCTGAAACATTAACCCAGTTGGTAGTGTGTCTGCCTAATGAGCTGTGGGTCTCGGATTCAATTGCTTAAAAGGTATCAGTAGTGAAATGTGGGTTTCCCCTTTCACAGTGATGAATTAACTGTTAGGGGTTGGATGTTGTGTTTGTGCTATATATAAGTTAATTTCTAAGACGTGTGCTGAAATAATCAGTAGGTCCTGAAAAAGTACGTTAAATACCTTATATAAAAGAATTGAAAATGTTTACGAGTACAATTATCAGCAATAGTGTAGTTGAAAATATTATAAAGGAAATATATCAATGATTAGCATATTATTTGAATAATTTACTAGAAAAAAAACTTGTGTGACATTGAAATATTAATTACTACTACAATTTATTTTTACAGTAGTATTTATTTAATCTATACACACTTGTTTAATTAAATATTTATGAATATGTAACATTATATAAATAACATACACCTACATCATTGGAACTAAAAATACCTTATAAAACAATAAAGTGATTTTACAGTGTAGACAATATATACGAGAAATTATTGAGGTAATTAACCAGATCAGGATACTTGGGCGGTCTTGTCCTTTAAACATCTCGTAAAACCTAAAATAATCATAAAAAAAACAGAGAGGGTATAAAATAAAAACTGGTTTTGAAGGTTGTTCAATTTTAACGATTTATATAAAGAACGTCACACATTGAAACATAGGGGAATATGAATAAAAAATTGCCTAACCACTGAGTCGTAAAAATAGAATAGCAAAAATGAGGGGTATTAAAAACTTAACACGGAAGGGCTACAGAAAAACCAATGTAATAGAATTAAAACTAACTGGTAAAGAGTTTTTCCACTACATTTCTATCGAAAAACATATGTTCATTATCCCAATAGCTTTCATGAATGACGACCCAATTTATATTTATTTGGTTAATGATAGGACTTTGAAAATAGAAGAGATGATGTTATACTTGCGACAAAAATCAGATTTATCAATTATAACGTTTGTTTTATTTTATTTGATGGATATGTTTGACTATAATTTACTGACTGTTTGGAATAATGTGACTAAGTATTTAGTTTTAATTACATTAAAGTAGATACTGGTTTACGTGGGGGTAGTTCAGCTGTTTTTAAAATATACTAATAATATTTGATTTAAATAGTGGTATGTGTAAGTAGGCATAAAATATACAAATTTACCATGTTAACGTTATCGAATGAAAAATATTTAAACCTAACAGTCCTTCTTACCGAATGTACAGAATAGGTTTACAGTAAGAGTTGCAACTCACATTCCTAGACTATGTTAGCAGGTACACTAACCCCATGGTTTCTTTGGGGCTGACTGACAGATCACAGCTGACTTCTGAAAGTCAAAATCTAGGTATATACCTAAATTTTGACTTTCAGAAGTGAAAGATGATAAACACATGTTTTTGCAGTTCATCTGTTTCGGCGTAGGGATACGTAATTTTATCTGGTAACTTTTTATAGCTGTCAGTCAGCACCAAAGAAGCCATGGGGCTAATGTAGCTTAAATAAATGGTACGGAACTCCACACGGACTTTTTCGCTCTATTGTTTGAAAATGGAGATATTTACTAAAACCCGTAAAATATGTGATATGAAATAATATACACTAGCAGACCCAAGCATAAATTGCATTATAATTATGTAAAACTTTTTTTTTAGACGCCTGGTTTTAAATTATATAATTTTGTTCTTAAATAAATAATGTCCTCATTGGTTTGGTTGGACCGAAAATAAAGATTGATGTTGGGTAAACAAGGGTCAACACTTCGTATTAAAATTTCAACTTCCGGTTAAAATTTTTGACATTTTATTAGGTGTTGCAAATCTTCATGTATCGTATTGCTATTAAATTCCTCATTTATAAATTTTGACCAATAAAAAATGTAAATTTTGACTAAGGAGTCTAAAATGGATATAGATCATTGTTGTTCAAACATTTCTCCTGAGGGGTTTAAGGAAAAACAACATAAACTTTTGGAGATATATTACTTATATCTAATTACTATATGGCATTGGACAATTATTGCGTTAAAAATAAGTAGTATCTCTTTACAACTAAAGCTCACCAAATTGTATTAATATATTTGCCAATATTTCAGAAACAGTTGGATTTATAAAAATATATTTCATTTAAAGTTTTTTATTTTTAATAGTACTACAATTTTGCAATGATAAGAGATTTAGTATCTCAAATAGTTGCGGAGATATGGAAGTTTCTGCTTCTGTAAGGTACCCTAAATTCATTTTCATGGTAAAATGAAATTAGCTAGTTTATTTATAATCTTAATCAACACCTAGATAAAAATTTTAATCATTATCGTCGATTATGAGAATATCGATTTTTTTTGTTGTCTTTTATCTCTTTCTTAAACTACTTTTAATTCTAAGTTTAAACAGATACACAGACAAACGTCATTTCAAAGATCACTTTTTAGAATGTGGGGTGTCTTGAGATGTCGACATCCATCAACATTTCAGGTTAGATTTTCTTTTGCGGTCGCAATACTTTTACCTTTTATTTTCAAAAAGTTTAAAAATATATATATATTTACGTATAGCTTGAAATTTATTGGTTTTATAAAAATATGCTTCTTATAAAATATTTGTATTATAAAGAGACTTACATATTTATAATGATAAGTAATTTAATATCTCAAATAGTACAGGAGATATTATAAAAAAAAGTTAATTTACGCATCAAACCAGAGCCCTTAAAGTCATTTTGCCGAAATATTGAGAGAAGCATTTTGTTTGGAATATTTATTAATGTTTAGAAATGAAATTTAATCAAAATCATTAGAGCCGATTTTTAGAAAATCTACTCTTACTCTTTTTGCCTTCAGTAAACTACTCTTAATTTTAGGGTTGGATATCCAATTCCAAAAACGCCTTGTGGCAACCCTATGAAAACCCTAGGTACCAAATTTTAGCCCGATTGGTAAATTTTTAGGCTCTAATTGGAGGTACAGACAGACAGACTTACAGACGGAAAGTCAAAGACCATTTTTTTGGATTCGGGGAGTCATGAAACGTTAAGATTCATCAAAATCTTGAGTTTGATTTTTTTTTACGATCACAGTACTTTCTCTACCTGTAAGATAGCGATTAAAAGTAAAAAGTAATTAATGTAAACACAATCTAAATATTTTTTTACACATTAATTTCCTTTGAAAAGTTCCTTACTATATATATATATATATCCTTCAGTAATGGTCTTACATTCCAAGGAGTCAAATTCGTAGAGTTGCACTTAGAGTGGTATTCCTCATGGGACTTAACGTGATTTCTCCACCATTTGTCCACGGTGGATCATCCCCAAAAGGTATAATAGTACATTAATAACTCTTTAGTTCAACTGATTTTTTTACTGCTTTTTCCTACCCGTTCCGGATATATATGTAGGAAAAAGCAGTAAAAAAATCAGTTGAAATAAAGAGTTATTAATGTACTAAATATATATATATAAATATATATATCTCTCATGAAAATGTGCATTCAGTTCCTATAAATTCATTCTTTCTTATTCCTAGAAATTAGTATAACTATTGTATAAATATATACCCGTTCCGGATATATATATATATATATCCAGAACGGGTATATACTTATACAATAGTTATACTAATTTCTAGGAATAAGAAAGAACTATTGTATAAGTATATACCCGTTCTGGATATATATATATATATATCCGGAACGGGTATATATTTATACAATAGTTATACTAATTTCTAGGAATAAGAAAGAATGAATTTATAGGAACTGAATGCACATTTTCATGAGAGATATATATATTTATATATATATATATTTAGTACATTAATAACTCTTTATTTCAACTGATTTTTTTACTGCTTTTTCCTACATATATATCCGGAACGGGTATATATTTATACAATAGTTATACTAATTTCTAGGAATAAGAAAGAATGAATTTATAGGAACTGAATGCACATTTTCATGAGAGATAGTGTAAAATATTTTATTATAAAACAACCTCTATACTGCCGACTTGATTTAGAACAATGATCCTCCCATCATCAACAACCGTGTTTATATCGTGACTATTAGAAAACTCAACCACTAAAGCGGTTTCTAACAGTAATAAATAATGCAGATTTAAACACACGTAACTCAGCTTTGTATGTAACCTTAACAGTTTAGCAAACAATCAGTAATGTATTCGCATTACGGTTAAACGTCATATAGGTTTATTGATATTGAGGTCCACGAATGTATTGCTGTTATGGTCATATTGTGGCATAGTGTTTTTTCTCCCACAGTGATGATTTGATAGTAGGCGTATAGGCTATTTTGCATATATCAAGTCTAATTCAATTTTAAGATGGCTACTGATATTAAATAATCTGTTTTTCAGAAATTTCTCTAAGCAGAAATATTCCTCAACATCGTATTAAACATAAGAATTATATTCGTTTTAGACAAGGTAAAAAATTTGGCATTTTGAAATTAGAGAACATTAACAGGTAGAGGGAGAATAGTAAGCTATTTAAGGGGGGGGGACCTTAATTTTACAACGCAGAGAATCAAACCCTTACCTCCCCATCACCTGAGACTAAGTCCACGTGCCTAACATATTCTTTTACTAAAATTAATAACATCACTTATAAACCAACCGGATGATTAGTATTTATTTATTTCAATACACTATTCGTATGTTAATACATATAGTTTAAAATATTAGTCAATATAATTTACCTTCTCACTATAAAATTTAATTTTCATTGGGTAGTTCTAATTTACCCTCTTTTAACAGACCCAAATAGTGTGAGTCAGGTATCTTGGTGACATAATCCATTGTTCTCCCGAAATATTTCGGAATCTCAAAGAAACAAAGAATATGAAAAACCGATCATAAAACCAGTCGTTTATAGCTTTTTTTCATCCTTTTAATGTTCTATGTTAAGCCCGGTACGAAGGTGGCCACAATGGTCTACTTCACCATAAAGCCTGCTCTAAATGTTGACCTTAAAAAACAGTAAATCATTGATTAATTATTTTTACTTAAAATATTTTCTGAACAGATATTTTTGAGTGATATTTAAACTGAAAAAAAAAAAAATCTAGGAAAGAGTTTAGGAAAGTCATCCTTTCCTTGGCTTCAGCAGCCTCCAAGTCCACGTGAAACTCCACCTTATTCGGTATAGGTCAAGGTAAGGCAAATTTAAAGTATGCACTCAACTATTGACCAAGTTATGTTTACTGGATGTTAAGGTACGCAAGTAAATTTGACATCGCGTCCATGAGCTATCATCTGTAATTTTCGTCAAATCCTTAATGAACTGCTGCCTCTAGGTAAAGGTTTATTTTAGATAGTGGAATGCACAAATAAAGGCAAAGATTTGGAGCATGGATTCTGAACCCCAAACCGCTAAAAACAAAAGCACATGTACTATACACCGTTTGACGTTATTAAACAACCAAGTATTTAATTTCAGGGTGACCTGGCGGTCTAGGGGTAAGGTGTCAGACTTCTGTGCTGGCGGCCGGGGTTCAATCCTCGGTCGCGGCAAAGGTTTATCTGATTATCAAACCCTATCCCTCCCCTCTGACAAGACATCTTGTGAATGTGGGGAATGCCAGGCCTCCACCGTGTTTCGTATTCCACGTTAAACTGTAGGTCCTCCATTTCATCTCACAATCACCCTACCATTACACATTAGCGTGAGTGCGTATAACCCAAACGGGTAGTAAGACCCGGTGCTAATAATAATAATAATAATAATAATAATATTAATAATAATAATAATAATAATTTAATTTCAGATGTTGAAATTAGTTAATGTTTTTTGGAGTTCAAACTTTATGTTTCTCCTTTGAAATGAGTGAAATATGGGTATTAGGAAGGTGTTTCTTCCATAAATCAATTGTTTACACAAACTAAAAAGGAGTCCCCAAAACTTGGTGTTCCAGAATGTCACTTAGTAGTGCCTTGAACTTGATTTAAAATAATCGTGCCACTATATCCAGCCTGTCTGATGTTTATTGCCAAGGAAGTCATTGTATTTGACTCTAAGATAGGTCAGATTACTTGTGAAAGTGACAAAAATATAAGTTTTTCCAAAACAGACACCATGATGTTAATCACATCACTATGCCGTCAGTTCATGTTACGTGGTGATCCATGGAACTGTTAAGGTAAAATAAACATTTTGCCAATTTGAACATATTTTGCTGCAGCATCTGAAGATAATTTTGAGGTTGTTCTCTTCAATCTGTAATAGGAGTCAATTGCCCACTGACTAAACAGTTTCACTGCATGAATAGAGAAATTTATCCAGATCCCACTAAACTTCTGAGCCTGTAAATAGGATTGGTGACGGCCCAATAATAACCAGATCACCTCGTTACTTGCCTTCTGCTCCTTCTGCACACATTTATTACTAGAGTTAGTTATTTAATAATAAAAACAACTTATCACAATATTCGGTCGATTAATGTGTTTTAAGTTACTTTTATTTTAGGAATATCTTTATTTATTTTTTGTTCTTCCTGTAAATAAATTTCAAAGTGGTTGGAATATTTAATTTTTTTTGTTTAGTTAGTTAAATCCCAAGAAGTTATTAATATATTATATGTTAGTAAGGATTTATTATCTAACTAAATTCTGCAACGATCCATTTATAATTCTATAGGAAATAATTTTAAGTTGTCAATTTTTTTTTATAAATATTTTTGGATTCTTTGATAATCTGTTTAACTTTAGGTATTCAAACTACTTTGTAATTCAAAGATAATACACAAAATAAATAATTAAATTTAAAAGCATTTTTCTATATAGTATAACAGAATTTTTAGGATTGATACTAAAATGTTTCAATTTTTGGACGAATAATCAAAAAAGCGACTTTCTTTGATAGGGCACTTCAGTAATTTATGTTCATACTTCTCCCAGATATGCTTTTGAAAGAAAGTTTACACAAATATTAAAATAAACGGTTCGAAGCACCGAACATACTTTCTCTCTCTTTTATTCTATGATATAAACATATAATACAAACTCGTAAGATTTGTTAAACACTCTACCAAAGAGAATAAATTAAATAATATAAACTGTAATATAATATTTTGAGAAAAAGGGAATATATCTCTCTACCTAATAAAATAAAAATAAATTTACATTGTCAAAGACCTCCAACAATTTACATATATAGGGTCTATATATATATATATTTGCCTATCCCTTGGAAATTACTTGTTTTATTGCATTGTGTATTACATATAAATATTTTCCTGTCTTATAGTACTACAAATTTATAATGATAATTTAATTTATATCTGAAGATGTTACGGAGATAAGATTACAATTATATATCTCAGCTTATATAAAGTACCCTCAAAGTCATATTCATTGGAAAATATTATTTTTTATTTTGTTTATATTTATAGACAATGCCTGGATACAAAACTTAATCAAAATATCTATTGCGTATTTTGAGAAAAATAAACCTTATTTTTTTCTTTTTTATCCTATTCATTGGAAATGGCTCACTTTATCCTGCACCCATCGCCGTCCACCTCCCCTAATCTCAACCGGTAGTTACACATTTTAAATATCATTAATAAATTTTAATTTATTTAAAATAATTAATTTATTAATCAAAAATAATTCATTAAATGTAATATATATATATTTTTTTTTTCCATTTTAATTGTAAGAGGTGGAGTTGACTTCCTTTCTTCCATAACAATAGCATTAATCCTCAACACTGAGAATAAAGGATATACAAGGATCAATTGGTTTTGAGGGGTTAGGAGTTTAATATTTAATTTCCTTGATTAAATAGTCAAGCTATTATCAGTGCTATGGCTTGGAGTGTTTGCAATTCAAGCAGTTAGTAGAGAAGAAAATATCGTTCTGGAACAACAAGATGCCCGCCAGGACAGTTTTCTCAATTTTAGAGGCTATTTTGATTTCTTGTTATTATTTAGAATTACGGTTACAATTTTATATTTTAGCAGCCATTTTGAATTTTCTCTCAGAATCGTGTTGGTTCCTACATGTAACAAGCCGTTCCAATATGTTTCTAAATGTACAGAGAGCTCTATACAGGTCCTTACAAGTCTGAACAGTTTGTAAATTTAAGATTTATTATTATTATTAGCACCGCGTCTTACTACCCGTCGGGTTATACGCACTTACGCTAATGTGTAATGGTAGGGTGATTGTGAGATGAAATGAAGGACCTACAGTTTAACGTGGAATCCGAACCACGGTGGAGGCCTGGCATTCCTCACATTCACAAGATGTCTTGTCAGAGGTGAAGGAAGGGTTTGGTAATCAGATAAATCTGTGCCGGGACCGAGGATTGAACNATAAATCTATGCCGGGACCGGGGATTGAACCCCGGCCGCCAGCATAGAAGTCTGACACCTTACCCCTAGACCGCCAGGTCACCTATGTAAATTTAAGATATCTTTAAAAATCACCACAGCGGGGTGTTAAAGTTCAAGGCGAAAATAATCGAATATGACAAACTTAATACTTTACAGGTTAAGATGGTGGATTACCCCCTCCTTCTTCTAAACATTGTAGTCAAGGAATGGCTAGAGCTCTATTTCTCCTTACAACCAATGTGTATCTAGCCTAACCCGCCTCCTCCAACCCTCTTATATACCTTACATCCAATTAGCTTCTTTCTCCAGTATGTTGGATCCAAGATAGTAAATCTCTGCTTCTTTTCTAGCTCTTAGATCCAATGCGTATCTTGCAAAACGTGCAGCCAATGAGTAATTAGCCTCAGAACACTATTTCTCCTAAATTTCATACCAAAATAAGGTTAGAGCTCCGCACTCCTTAATAGGTGAAAAATAAATTTTTTGTTTTACGATCTATTTTTATAGCTATAAACATGTGAGGACATTTATATTGTAATCTAACACATTGGTTCTCAAATTGCAGTTAGCGAACCCCCTAGGAGTTGGCGAGATCTTCCAGGGGTTTCACCAAAATATGTCCGTAATGGCAGATTTGTAATGAAATGTTTATGAAATTTTGTGAGTCACATTTACAATATTATATTAGCTAAAGTTTATGAATTTTCTGTCCATTATCTCTTCAGAAACTACGTTTATTTTTTCTACCACCCCATCAATTATTAGTCTCGTTTTCCTTAACAGAAACATGCTCAGTTATGAAAGTGACTTGAAACTTTATTTATCGTCTGTGGTTCCTGACTTTAAAGCTTTTTTTCCATCAAAAGCAAGCGCATCCTTTTCAATAAGTCACGTGAAGATGTTAGTGGCTGTTAAAACCTTTAAACAATTTGGAAACTTAGATTTGCATGGCATTTTGCGATAATAGAAAGGTATTTCATTTTTGTAAAACCTTAATTTCCAGTACTACTATAAAAAAGTGTCAAATGTGATTTTATTATGACAATAAAGAGAGAAAAATTTATTTCTTTGCTTATTGAATTTCAATTCTAGTTCTTAAAATAAGTGTCTAGTTATTTGAACTTGTACTTACATATTTTCTATATTGAAGCGTCATTTTTGGCAGAGTATCCCAAAGTATCCCATGGAGCTATACTAGGTTAATTTAATAATATTACACGCTTTGGATGCAATAAATTTAATAAAAGATATTTATAAAATGATATGTTTGGCTATGGATATTTATCAGGGGGTTCGTGCTTCTCATATGTTTGTGAATATGGTTCGTGAGTCGAGAAAGTTTGAGGCCAATGGCTCTAAGACTTTATCCGTCGGCCGAAAAAGGATGCTGTCTACCCTGACTCTTTAGTTATGAGTCATCATAAACATTTGGTCAACAAAATACGCTCTTCGTTACTCGATGAAAGCATAAACATTTATAGCTTTTGAGAATGAAATGACTAACTCTATTACGCGCTAATTGTTTAGCATTTTAAAAAGGTTTACCAGGAGGAACTTCAAGGAAACGAGTATCTTTGCTTCCAATCTAAATTACATTTTGGCTATAAGTTAAATTTTAATAAAGCCATTATCTTTCACACGAATAAATCAGACTAATATATTCACCAGAACTCAAGTTTTGAACATATTAACTTATTTTACGGATTTATTGTAAAAATCCTTTATGTCAATATTTTGCGAAATTGAGTTGTCTACACTGGTCCATAAATCATGTTCTATATCTTTTATATAATTGAGTTTCCCACTAAAATGCTATTTGTCCATGATACAGATGGTTTAAATAACCTTGGATCTGTAAAAAGCCCACATTTTGGTATGGTTTTCTTGCAATAATCTTATTTGTCAATGATATAAGGTGTTTTTCCTGAAAAGGAACATTTTAGCATAAGTATGAAACTTGCTGATCAGTTATTTTATGAACGATCAGTTCTCTTATGAACGTAAGCTTCCTACTGAAAATCTAGATATTCGATTGAAATGAAACTAAATTTGTAATAAATGGTTATATTTTGAATAAAACATAATATATATTTATTTTAGTAAAAATATTATACCAAACACACCCTATGTAACAAATATTTCTGCAAAAATACCACAAGTCACAAATATTTCCAAGAAAAAAAATATGTCAAACAAATTACTTATTTAAAGACCCATAAAGCTAAATTTATGTTGACGTGATATATTACACCTAAGTTCAGTATGATGAAGAATACCCTCAAATATAATCAAATCATTTACTCTAATAGTCTCAGAGATGGAACGGGTTTGTTCCTCCTGAAAATTACTCAAGAAAGACATAAGGGTTTTGATAAAAAAAATCATTTACTAAAACTGTTAATAGAAAAAAATATTATTTAACATACACACAATATATTTTGTGTGAAAGATTTTTAAGTCACTATTGGTGAAATCGTTTGTTTTATCTTGTAGTGACCATATGCAAGCGTATTTTATCCATTAGCTAAGATATAAAGATGGTCATCTCTGAGTAAATCTGTACAGGTGACGTTTCTCTCACCTTATCATAGACACATTGGAACAATGTAAGTGTACATTGTAAGTGGTTATATTTAAAATTTTAAGCCTTCATAGATTAGCCGATTCACAAACACATTATTTTTCCTCATGTGCACCCTAACTAAATATGCCGTGAAGATTGTATAAGCAATAAATTATGGACAAATAAAAGGGTTTTTCAATTTTATATAATTGTCTAACAGTTGAACACTGTAGAAGATCTTTGTATCTCCATTCTTTAAAAAAAAGGCATTGTTTATGATTTTTAAAAAGTCATTTCAAAATAACTTAATACATTATTTGTTGGCTAGTATTAAAATTAATATATGAATTTGACCAAGCACTTGGCTTAAAAGTGAGGATGCGATGCACATTTTGAAGTTTAATACCTAAAAAGCTCTACAGTTTAAATTATGGCAATGCTCACGTAAATTTGCAAACTATTTAAGTTGGATATTTAATTTTATGTTTTCTCGCCAACCTTAGAGTTAAGCTTGGATAGTAGTTACAAATAAAATAGTGATAACTTCTCTGGTGTAGCTATGGCTTTTTCAGGATCAAGTGGATTGTCACTATAGTTCTCGCAATAGGTTTATTCCGGAAAGTCTAGATCAACTTATAAAATATAGCCCATTATATTATCATAGCAACTGAAATTACATTGAGTTTTCTATTCCAGCCGGGTTCAGAAAACTAAAATCACAATGTGGGAGATACTCAAACATTCTAGCCCTATATAAATTTGTACAATCCAGAAGATTATGTACTTTTACTCACTTTCATAGTTGATATATTTCATACAAGGGTTGTTGGCATCAGCTTGCCTGTGTGAAATCATAGCCTCCCATTCACGTATCAATTTTTCATTGAATAAATGCATTTCAATGCATAATAATATATATACCCTACTAAAACTAATCATCTTTAAAAATTCCATACATGATAAGCCAAGACGTGTACAAAAATCTAGATGTTCTAATTTATAAATAATACTTAAAACTTAAGAGCAAAAGTATTCCAAAAGTTATGCTAAAATTAAAATATCAGTTAGAACATACAGATTCTGATACTCTTCCATAGTATTCTCTTCAAACTCTTCCCCCTATGTTTTAGTATGACTCAAGAAGCTTTATAAAACGTTTTCTTCTGTTATCTGATTATATAAGATGGTTATACTTCAATTTATTTTTAAAATCCAATCATAGGGGAACACAACTTACCTTAGCAGAAGATCTCCATTATCAGTAGGGATGTTTTCATTTTATATTTTAAATCGAGTTTTCCCAGCATGCAATAAATTATCTATCAATTTTTCAGAGATGTGCCCAAAAAACTGGAAAGAGTAATAAATTTTAAATGACTGAGATCGAATGAGTTATCCTTCTCCATATGGATAATGTAATTTAAATATTTACATAAATGTAGAGGGACAGACTCAGGTAAATATATTATTCTGAAATTTTTAAATTTCAAATCTAGGGTTCGTGAAATAGGGAGTCAGGGTATGGGTGCGCAATGTTAATTTTCAAAGTTTTTAGGGAAAATATATTTTTGCTATGTATCATGTTAAAATTTGAGAAGAAGGTATTGAAATTTAATAATTGAAAAATGGGGGAGGGGGTTAAGGACTTTAGGAAATTAGTATAAAAGCACTTTTTATGTATCAAGGAAAACTAGAACATTTTTATTAGGGTAGGAAAATGACACCAGATAATATTAACAAAATAATTGAACATTTTAAAAAAGGTTCCAACAAATGGGGTTAGCGAAATCTCACCAACAAATTGCAAAAAAATAATATCTTGACTTTGTAATGTGTCTGGACATATGGATTTTTAAAATGAAAAAAAAAAAGTAATGAGAGAGCTTGAAATTAAAGTAACTAATAAAAAACACTAATTTTCTGTATTGTTAAAATTTTAAAATTGAAAAGCACGTAAAGGATCTATATTCAGCTAACATAGAAAGAATGTTCAAAATGGTAATGTGCAGATAGAAATGAGACAATTAGTTTGAAAATTGTCCTACGTTATTAAAAAAATTGTTTTTCGTTTTATAATAAAATGAGAGAAGGTCATGAAGGTGTAAATACCCTCCCTCTCTTCTATGACCATCAAAGTAGGAAAAAATTATATCTCAAAATATGTATCAAGGAAATAGGAGGGTTTAAAATTTCCTAAAAATAATCTCCTCAGAGTTCTAGAAAACTAAAATTGTGTACGCAATCAAAATAATGTTAAAATGAACGAACACAATATTATCTTAATATTGTGTTCAATTAATTTTTATGTTACTTACCTAAAAATTTAATATAAATTAATACATAATTAGTTGGGACAAAACAATCTGGTTATTTGGGACAATTATGGTATTCATTATCCATTATGTTTGTGCGACAAATTTATTTTTTACTTTGCCCTTTGGTGAGCTGTGATGCTAACTATTTTTCGGTGACCTGGCGGTCTAGGGGTAAGGTGTCAGACTTCTATGCTGGCGGCCGGGGTTCGATCCTTGGTCCTGGCAAAGATTTATCTGATTACCAAACCCTTCCTTCACCTCTGACAAGACATCTTGTGAATGTGGGGAATGCCAGGCCTCCACCGTGGTTCGGATTCCACGTTAAACTGTAGGTCCTTCATTTCATCTCACAATCACCCTACCATTACACATTAGCGTAAGTGCGTATAACCCAAACGGGTAGTAAGACGCGGTGCTAATAATAATAATAATAACTATTTTTCAAACTTTTTTAATAGTTTGTATTATTTATTTAACATTTCTTATGATTATGTCTTTTAAAATTATTGTGTTTTATATGAATTGTATCCATCTGTGCACTCATCTTAAGGATTTTTGAAATGTTTTATTCCAAATATTTAATTAATTTTAATTTATTGTTGCCATAACATATTTGGTATCACTATAATTAGTAGGTATTGTTACCTCTTTCGATACTACTTCGTTCTTTGCAATGATCTACGTACATCCAACTACTATGCAAGATGCATTCACCCATCTGTCTATTTATCCAACTATAGTTCCATTTTTACACAATATTCTGCCCAGACACAAAATCATTCACTTGTTGTATCAGTTTTCTATTTGTAACAAACTGATAGTTAGATCCTGATCCGTCCTAATCAAACTCTCTCACCTTAGTTTTAGATACATGTATACTAGGATCAATACTTCCTGTCACCATATTCAAATTATTTAATGAATTATGAGTGTCACTTCTTTCCCAGCCTATAATACAACACCATCTGCATAAAACGGCACTCTCCCATAGACATTGTCCTTTAAAACATCAACCGCGTCTTCAGAAGAATTCCTCATACAATTATCCATGAATACATTAAACAATCATATATACATAACATACCTTGTGTAACATCTTGTTCAATGTCAAACCATTCGCTCAATTAAGCCTTCCATCATACACGGCTATAATTTGATTTACTAATAATGCATCCATTACCATACTTTCTCAGAACATTCATACTATATTCATATTTATCCAAAAATACGCTTTTTCCAGATCAATGAGTGCTCAGTAAACTTTCTCCCTTACTAACCTACATTTCTAAATCGCTTTTTTTCATTGCAAATATCTGTTCCATTCAACCTCTACTAGGGCACAAAATCATACACCCTCTCAATTAATAGTCTCCCAAAATGTTGGCCTGTAATACTCAACAAACCAATTGCCCCATAATTCTTAGAGTCACTCTTACTGACTTTGTACAAAGGAACAATAGCAGCATTCTTCTAGTAATTAGGATCATTCAATATTCCAGCACGAATATTGAAAAATCATACAGTTTTGCAAGTAATACCATGCCCCAACACTTAATAATTTCACTTGTGATCCCATCTACGCCAAAAGTACTGCCATTTTTTTTAACACATTAATAGCTCTAATTATCTCATCATCAAAATTCTTTCTCTCATCATCACATTTTTCCTATTTTATTCTAATTTCTCTACGATTTCACGATATATTTGCTCAAAATACTCCCTCGCTCTCTTATACTGTTTTCATTCAAGATCATCTCACCACGTTCATTCTGAATGTCATAGGTCTTTCCTTGTACTACATGTTTTATTCTCTCTACTCTTTTTCTTACAAGCTTCTTATTTCATTCAAAATCATTCTGTATTTTTTTCTCCTTCTTTTAAAATCAGTTGCTCTTTACTCCCCTTTAGTACTTTCTTTTCATTCATTTTTTTCTCTTAGTATATGTCCCCAAAACTTTTACATTCCGTTTCACTCTTCACAGCAATCATTCTTTTGTACACTTATTTCTTTTCCTTAACATTTTACTTCACCTATTCATTCCACCATGCATCCCTGAATCACTTTCCCACCATCGCAGATCCAAACATATTTCGTGCACTCAACTTCATTTATTTTTATTTTGTTCTAAGCACTTTATATTTTACTAGCATTTATTTCGACATTCCAATCGTACCCCTGTTAAGTTAATTTTTCACTAAGCAATTTTTTAAATTGCACTCTCACAATTTTATCTTGTTTTATTTAGTCTAGTTTTCAAGTTTTGCCACAAAATTTAAACTAATAAAAGTTTAATACTCCTTATTTATTTAAGGTTTGGTTACTTTTAAAGTTTGTTAATTCTATTTTCAAACAGTAAAGAAGATTTTTTACAGATTCCCCGTTCGAATAACAAGTACACCTGCTAGTTGTTAATACCGTCGTTAAAACTAATAGGGAAAAAATATTTAAAATATTTTTTTTATATTTGGGAGCTAATATGCATTATATATTTTCATCTAGAGTAATATTTTAAAAGTTTATTAAATAAGACAAAGGTTTCGTAATTTCTTTTTACCTCAACTACCTTTCAAACTCCCCTTCCTACTACCTCTCTAGATTACCCATATTTTAAAACTAATGGTGTTCAAGAAAAATACCAGTGTTTCATAGGAATTGTTTCCACCATTGCCTAGAGGGAGATTGGAAAAACGTTTGGGAAGAAACCCAATAATATCTCCCAAATGGTAATTCAAACGTTAGTCAGCTCATTATACCTCACCTGGATTCTAGCTCCAGCCACTCTTCAATGGCCCTTTAGATAATATGAGATTTTTGCTTTTATCCACATTCCCGCAGGTTCAGGCTAACCTGTATCTTGTGTAATTTAATAATATTACTCAGGATTGGATTATATATTTGAATAATTAGATAGGTTACAGAAGTATCGTTTTTATTTATTATTGAAGGTCAAGATTTAATTCATCCTGCCCCTTATGTAATAATATTTCTTAGGCTTAGCTAAATAATCCTAAATCTTGTAAAAAGCATATATTTATTTATATCTAGAAAAATAAGTCTTAATTTTAACATCCTAAAACTGGTCTTATTTGTTAACTCTATATTCTATTCTCTATAATCTATTTGATTATCTAATACTCTAAATAATCTAATTGTTGTGTTAGCTCTCCTTTCAATTATTTATTCTTTCACTCCTACACAAAATACACTAATTGAAACAATCAACGACACTAATTGAAACAATCAACGACTTGGGCCTACTCTTTATGGAAACGTCCATTGGACGTGAAATAATTTTCCGAGAAAACACTATCAAGTTGAAGGTTAAGAGAAAATAGTTATTTATGTAGCTACATGACCTAGTGGCATTGATTCCCGTATTAAGTAGATCAGATTAAAACTATTGCCGGTACGTGAGGGTCTTACAGTAAAGAAAAAAAGTAATGTTTGATGTCACCGAGAAGTTATATTGATAGCCCCGAAGATGAAAAAGGGGGATAATTTCTGTTCACTTGAACAAAAGCCAAGAAAAGCAAGTGATTGCAGTTTTTTTAGCTTTGACATTCTAGTACTACGGGAGTGATTTGCACGAACAGTTGCTGTGTGCTTGCGTGCTTGGCTTGCATCCAGAAAGCCATGATTCTAAATCTGACTAGTTTCAGTAGGGGTTGCTTATTAACACAATATGGTTGGGCAATATTTTTTTGTAATCTGGGTATTTATCTAAAGCCACCATCTCATTTTATTCTCATAACAAAATAGGATATTCTTCAAAGATGCTCACATGGTCTAAGCTGTACATAGTTTACTCCTGGCCGTGAGTACTGAAGATATTTTTAATGAATGGATTCACACTTTACCTTGATGCAAATGCGTATACATTTCCTCTAGATTGTATATTCCTGATCCTAAGCTCTTAAATGTAATTGATAGTAGATAGCTGAAATGGGCAGTAGGATACGAGGGAAAAAGGTGATTGAATTTGTTGCGGTAAGCAACACACCAGAATAGGAATAATAAAAATAGATTAATGGTTTCAATAAATTACACAGCCTCTTTTCGTGTATGTTTTATTTGTGTAAGAATTAATTCTTATGTGGGGATGAAGTGTTTCTATATTTGGTATCACAACTTATCGGTACTACTGAAGAAGAAACCAAGTTGACTGATAATCATCAGTGTCCATCTCATCAGGTTTCCTAGTGATGGGACGGACAAGGTTTAGTTCCCAAACACAAGTAGAGAAAATTATGGTTTCCGACTTCAACGAAATCCCTTTCATTTTAAAACCGAATGTTTTCAATCACCTCAAATATTAGTAAGTAATTCACATATAGTAATATATTATTTTCAAGTGTGGTTTGCCAAATAATAATAATATGTAATTAACGTTGATGAAATGGTCTCATGATAATATAATTTATAACTCAAAAGCGGTCCTAAATGTATTTATGAATTCAAAGCTCACCTTCCCTACCCCTTAAGATAAAAAATTAAAGTTGCATTTTATTGTTAACATTTTTAAATGTTCAACTAAAATTATTGTTAGTGTTTCTCAATAGAATAAACAATTTTAATGAAAATCAGTATCAGTATCAGTATCAGTATTAAACAGATTAAAATATTTGTTTAAAATTTATTTTCATAAAAAATAAAAGCCATATATTTAATGTGACTATTTTATCCCTGTATCCTTGATTGTTATTGTTGTTTATAAATATCCTTTTTATATTTTTCCTACACATTCTATTAACTTGGACTTTTACTCGGTGTGTTTCATACAATTTTTGGATAAGTGACAGAATCTGAACTAGACTTGATGTACTCGTGATCTTATAGCTCAGCAACTCTAATTAATATTTACATGTTTTATGATCCCACTAATTATGAATCAAAAGTGAATAACCTTTATAAAATTATATAAATGGGCGTTCAATACCCTATGAAAGAAAAGATAGTGAATCATAGCTATTTAAGTAGTGATGTCCTTAAGGGACAATGAGACGCGCAGCCTACATCCAGAAATCCCTTGGGTTATAACAATCAGATTGTTATATCAAAATTTTGTTCACGCTACAATAGAGGTGATGGGTGTAAACATGTTCCAAAACTACTAAAAATACTTAAGTTTTCAATTAAATCATTTAAAAAAAACTATTTTATGAAATAAACTTATTTTACGAAACAAAATGTGGCACTCTTGAGAATAAATTAAATAATAAGAAACATAAATTTAGCTTCCCTCAAGCAAATAAGCTTGGTGTTTATTAGGATTAAATATTTAAAAAAACTCTAATATATCTAAATATTTTTGCAGTGGTTTTGATGCTTCATATCTGTTACTTTCATATAAATATACTTCAGTGTGAGAATATTTCCCTTCAAGTAAGTGGTGCCCTTGAAAGAAAATCACTGTTAAATAAACACTCGTTCATGAAAATAAAGTACTTAAGCGATATCTAAAGTCAACCATGTTTCGCAAATGAACACATACTTAAAGATTTAAACATAACGTTTTATACAATACATTTTATTTGAATCGGAAGGTATGTGATCTAAGGCATTAACCTCACATAGCTTAGAAGGAAAGGAAAGGTTACCTTTCTAATTCTGGTTGGGTGTATAGAAAGACTTTTTTCCTAAAAAAAATTCTACTCCCCCTTCCCCCCCTTAACAAATGAGATTATATTAGTTCAAATTTTACCTTCATCATCCTTACCCCATATGTACAGTACAAGGTAGAAAATGAATTTAAATAAGCTGTCTAAGGATTACGATTGTTTAAAAGTGTGAAATTCTTACTATTTGCAGCTGTCATTTTATAAAACTATATATCCAAAATAAGGAAATTCTTAGCCTTGTCCATATAGGCCACATAAATTAGTAAGTAGATATAAATATTCTACGGAATTTGTAAGTAAATAGAAAAACATTTGCTATTTAAAGAAGTTTTATTTAATTATCATTCAATATTCCCCTTTAACCTCAAATTTTATATGATTGTGGTTATTTATAAATTCAAAATTTGTTTAATTTAGCTTTATCTACACTGGAGCTCAACCGTTTTATAGATAGAAGCTTGTAACAGGAAAGTTGGGGATTGATTCTCGGCTGAGTGTAGTCTTTTTAATTTACTAAATGTGTTCCGAATGTTCAAAAATGTGGGTATATATATTCTTTAAATTATGCATTCCTCTCCCTTACAACATAAGTGAAATATTCATGGTACTTAAATACTTAACACTAGCGGGTAGTGAGTTATACGCGGGGAAAATATTTAAGCTCGATCTAAGTTGTTAAAACCTTTGAGCGTCAAATATTAATTAACACGTTTTAACATATTTAACACACTTGCTCGTTTTACTTCAGACTACAGTAATCAAATTATCTCTCCTTAATAGGATTAGATAAGAATCCAAATATTTACTAATTTGGTATATAATGGTTGTATTTAATCAACTTAGTTATTTTACAAGTCAAACCATATAGAAACTTCCTTAATCTCTTTCATTTCAATGTACACCTTCTTAAATTAAACTAATAAATGTACATTGTATATTTTTGCACGTGTGTCTCACTGCGTTATGCTAACTTTTGACTGCTAAACATAACATAGCTATGAATATATTTTATTTATTTATTCTTGTGCCATTGTAATAAGAGCTTTCTATAAATGATATAAAGAAGCACTATCCTTACACACATTTTAATAAATATAGTGAATATGTTAATATGGGTGCAGTGGCGTAAATGACATTATCAAAAGGGGAACCTGAAAGCTAGTTTCATCCGCCTTACCTAATAATAATTTTAACATTTGTTGTGTAACATACTTATATATAAAATATATTCCTTTACTTCTAATCTATTTATTATATATACTTTTTGTACTATATAATATTGTGTGTACAGGTTTTAAGTTATTATTAAAATTAACATCATTTTAGTATTTACATAAAATGTATAAATATCGTAGATATTTAATTTTCCTTGACTAAAGTTAATATTATTCTCATGATTTCTTCTTATCAGTTAGTTTGTATTTTTTAAAGTATTTCATGTATAATTTTAAATTAAAACCGTAACCATAGATTTATTTGATACATATTTTTAAAAAAGTTCGTAAATATTATTTTTGGTGTTGTGCTGGGATACTTGTAAAATTTACTTTTAAATATGAATAACTGTATGCTTGTGATGTAATGTAAAACAACATAATGTCCGTTGTAGATAAAAAAAATTCATAAGTTCCTATAAGGTAGGCAGGGAATTTTCAGTTAGTGTGGTTTCCGGTGGTATAAATTGTGGGTGTATCTGTTGAACCTTTTTCACATCTATAATGTTATTAGGGGGCTCATATAAAAATCCTAACACAATCTAGCTCCATTAACGCACCAGTAATTTAGCCATGTTCAGATTTAATATTAATGTATAACATTATGTACTAACCAAGATTAGTTTTATAAATTTATTTTGATTTATATAAGCGCTCTCCTAACAAATCCTAAGGCATGATTTTGTATGCTTTTCTATAAATTTTGTGCGTTTTTCTTACAGAATTGTATGTCCATGTGTGCTTTCCTGGATCACCGCAATATAATGGATCGCTTTGGCAGCTAAATGATCTGACAAATTAAATGCGTTAGTGAAAGTATCCTGAAGACTAACTTAAATTATATTTTTGTAATCCATTTTATAAAACTATGATTAAAAATGTTCATGTTTATCTACTTTACTCAAGCAAAATCTGCAAGAAAAACTATGAGTATGCTTTGGATGTTTATTGTTGTGAAAGGGCAG
The DNA here is from genome assembly GCA_901482245.1 of Timema douglasi. Lineage (NCBI taxonomy): Eukaryota > Metazoa > Arthropoda > Insecta > Phasmatodea > Timematidae > Timema > Timema douglasi. Next base: position 152,353 of record CABEEJ010000069.1, read on the forward strand.
TAAAGAAGGCCCAACTCGTTCCATCCTTTAAAAGTAGTTTCATTAGCTATTTATACATTTAAGATGATTAATGACCAAGTTTTTTTACGAAAAAATATTTAAGAAATATTAACAATCTTAAAAAAACCATCAATTTAAAAAGCACGTTCTCAGATGTGATGTGGATGATAAAACTAGAATAAGCTCTGTGGCATTTCCTAATTTTAAAATGTCACTAGAATTCTTTTGAAATTCTTTTTTTAGCCTAGATGAGGAACATTTGAAGTCAATTTGAATTTAATGGGTGTTTTAGGGACCAAGTTTGATTAAATGATGCATGTCTAAAAGCTTGCTCCAACAATTACTGTGTGTATAAAGTGTTTTAAGTCACATTTTACTATGTTAGGAAACTTATTTTTTGTAGTTAATGTGATCATATTATTGAAGCATATTATTTTATCCTTACAACACTTGTGTTTAAATTATTTTTAGTGTGTTAATACCTGTACCGTGATTCATTTAATCACGCAAAACGATTTATTTAAAAAAAATATTTATAATAAATGTTATACATTAAACATTTAAAAGAAAATATTTGCTTTCCTGGTTGCATGGTCTTGAGCGTCACTATTGTTTTAAACTAGACTGTTGATGACAGGAATATCGGGATCGAATCTTGAGCGAGTGTACTAAGGGTGATTTTGCTAAAATAGTTTTTTCACTTTTCCTGCACGCAAATTCGAGTACACTTTCCCTAAATTAAACCTTCCTTATCCCTGAATCAGTAGCGTATGCGTATAGTCTGAGCAGGTAGTAAGACGTGGTGCTAATATAGAGAAAATAAACAAAATATTAATTATTGCATAAAAACTATTGCTTTTTTTTTTTATCAATACCACCCTATTAAGGTAGTGTAGTTTTAATTATATTTACAAAGTTCAATTTAATACATAAACTATTGTATCTGTTGTGGCCTTTTTAATGTAAATTAAATTATTTTGATTGCGTTTTATGATCCGAATGATAAAAATGAATTTTAATATAAGATACTAAGCATGTTGTTTAAATTAATGAATTGTTGTTAAAAATGAATATTTAAAAGAAATAAGGAATTTTTGTATTGGATTATACTTCACCCTTGTTTATATGTTCGATACTATCAAAATGAATTATATTTATAAACATTCCGCTTAGTATTGATGTATTATTAAGAAATGCAATTTTAAATAAATGGATGGTTTTAAAATATTCACATTTTTATCTTCTAATCTACTTTGAGAGCATATAGTATGTTTTTAGCTTGGGTTTGACGATCCATGAGAGGACGGCAATTTATATTTTTAGTGACCTGCATATGATACTTTATTTTCTCAGCAAATTTGAATCGCTGTTTGGGTTTTATGCAAAAGTACTAAATACGATAGCTTCTAAGGGATGAGGAAGGTTATATATAGAGGAAGTGTACCCACATGTAATTGGAGACAGAGTGGAAAAGCATTTAGGAATAAACCACCTCCTCAGTAGATCCAACTTTGAGTCGAGCCCTAATCTCCCCATAATCACCAGTCCATTGTGAGATTGAATTTTTAGACCATTAGACAACATATATGTCATTTTATACTATATTGAATATGTGTCAATTATCAACGTATATAATATCCCAGTTTATCAAAGTTTTTGAATGAACTGCCAAACAAGTTAATATGTACAAGTTAAATCAAATATTTAAATCAAATTAATAAATTATATATTCTAAATTTAAAACTGATTATTAACTTTATAACGTCCCTACCGTTCAATATCGATGAAGGATGTGGCAGCTTTAAAGCTTTTTGTTCGAACAGCTTTCCGAATTGGGAATATAAAGGTAGACCCCAATCAGATATTCGACCGTTTATTCCAGATTCCACCATGATGGACTTCTCAATTGCGTCTACAACAGCTAACATTTCTTCACTGTGAAACTCTTTGTAATTATTGTTATACACAGAACCTGACTTTAAGATTTTGTTATGGCAATGTGGTTACCATCTATTGTTCTTAAACAGTTTCAAAATTGTTTTTTTTTTTGTTCCAATTTCATTTGAGATACGAATCCATTCATCACTTGTCATTGGAAACTAAAAAAGAAAAAATATCATGGATAATACAAATATAGCATTACATTTCCTTTATATTGTGTATGTTTAGGCCTAGGCGTCAAGTTATGTTATTAAACCCCTTTTTTTCAGGCACCACAGAATGAATGCATGGACCATAGCCAGGTAGAACGGCCTTCTGAAGACCACTGTGAGTCACCATCACCACAAACACCAACACTGATCACCACACCAAGACCAGTGGCTACATAATCAAAATCTATAATAGGTCTACCTTCCCAACAACCCTCTGAAATTCAAATGATACAAGTACCTACAGCAAAACAATATGAGTTACTCAGCCTATCGTGTTAGTAATTGGAAAATTTATCAAAATAAGGATAAACCAATAATCATTATTTAGATATTGCCTTAGTGTGGATGAAAATATTAAACTATATGGATCTTGGGAATCGATTGTTCACAGAGAGGGCAATCAGTGATGTTTTATTCGGAGTTTATTTAGGAAATTTACACAAGGACTCAATAAAGATAATGAAAATTTTCAACTAACGAGTTTAAACATTTTTGTTTTTCTACTTCAGAATTTACAACTGTGACTAGTAAAATTTCTTCCTCAAATACATCATCTCTTTATCATTACCAAGATTCCAACCAGCCACTATACCATCACCCTAATTACATTGAAACACAGTCAAATCATTGTTGGTCCTCAAATTAAGAGCAGGATTTTAGGTTTATACTTAATTCAAACATTGATAATACCAGTTTTTAATTGTAATATACAGAAATACCACGTTTAACAACCTTTATAGAAATTAAATGTATCAACATTAATTTTGAATATATATATATATTACATATAAAAGCTGTGTTTTAGTAATCCATCTACCTGTGTGTAATTTGGCTGAACATTAAGCAACACTTCACATGTTTCCAGAATTTCAGAGCTGAGTCTCGATGTTGCCATTATTAGTGAAAATTTTAAAACTTCAAAATTCCATCCCGTGTCTAGGTGTCTCTAGGTCAAAACTAATCTCTCTTCAACCGATATACAATCTTGAATTATAGTATTATTTTTCTCTAAAAGATCTTCATCTGGTCTACTAAATTCTTGATAATGAATGCACTCATCCTAAATTAATTCTGGTAATCACTGGCAGTGGTATATTGTATCTCACGTAATAATTTGATGTGCGAGTAGTGATCGCGTGTTTTTAACCACTTTTACATTCAACGCCTACTTTTAGAAGTTACCTTCGTACTTAATAACATAACATCATATTATATCCAAACATGCCTTTTCTATGTTATCCATGTTTAATAAATGTAAAAACATAGACTTTGCTCAATAAAGAGTACAGTTTTCCTAACCAAGCTAACCATATATTAAGCTGTTTGCTACCTGGATTCAAATAAATACTGTCAGTAATATTGTCATGAATACTGTCATTAATAATAACAATGTAGAGTCATGTGATCACTATTGGTAAAGCTTACAAAACTGACAGTATTACCAATAGTTTAGTGTATCCTTTAGTTCTTACCATTAAAATAAAAGCAAACATGTTTTTAAATAGTCGATATAAACTAACGGTTGCATTTTGTAAGTATATCATATAACCATTTAAACTCCATTTCCCCCAAAAAAAAGTATTAAAATATTACTTGGTCACTTTAGACAAGTATTGAGTTACTAAACTAATTACTAAATAATATTAACTATTCAGACTTAGAAGCAAATGCTTTGATGATGGGCCATTTTGGTGGTTCACTTCTGTTGATAACATAGCTTCTATTTAGCTGAAGAAAAACATAGAAAATTCTTAAAACTCGTTTTGCTAATAATATTTTTAAAACATAAATATAAAGTTATATTATTTTGATCTAAATATTAATCTCTGTACATACCAACTGCGAAGTTACACTAAGTAAGTAAGTAAATAAGGAAAAATACGATATAATTGAGGCGAAATATACCCACATTTGAGTGGAGTATGCTAAACACATAAGAAGAAACATTATCAGACAACTGAGTAGGGATCTCAACCCAACCAATATGTTACTAATAAACCAAACCAGAGCTGATTGATGTCTTAGCCCACGTGCCCACCAATGTTTGTAGATATCTCAAGTATTCCCATTAGGATAAACCTCTGCACCAGTGACCACATGGTCTAAAGATAAATGCCTTATGTCAAAGGTTCACAGTTTAAGCACAAGTAGGGGTTTGAATCCTGAGTGAGTGTATAAATATCCTCGAAGATATGTGATTACTTTTCTTTGCATTTAGCATTATCATAACTAAGGTATAATTTAAGATATTTTGCTTTCAAAAGTTGGCTTATAGGAAGTGCACCCACATTAGCGAGGAGAAGAATTAGAAAACCACCCCCATACCATTGAAAATTCATAGTATTTCAAAACTGAAGCCTTAGACAGTGTGACCACTGGTGTGGGTATAATTTCTTCAAAATATATGAACATAATTGTATTAGTCATAAGTTTAGATATATATCTTTATTTTTGAAGAGGGATTTTATTATATTAAGATTTATTTATAAAACTTGTCCTAAAAATATCACTAATATATTTCAAGTATAATTTATAAAGTTTGTATAGTAAAAAATAAGTAATTCGAGACACATGAACCGCTGATCAGTACATATGTCTATATTATTTATTTTTTTTCAATTTCTCTCTACACAGAAAATATAGTTTTAAGTTTGTTCATTTTTATAATTCAATTCTAAGCTCAGTCTTCCTACAAATCTCTACTGTAAGAGTAATTGACACTGGCATTCCATGCTAGTCTTGTCTCAAAGAAGTGAAACTAGATTTCGCCAACCCGTCCAGAATCATTTTGAGTCATGGTAATCTAGTAGAACAGATTTATCACAGTCGTTTTTGTTGGTCGATCTTGAGGCAAGTGTGTCCGCCAGGTTAGTAGACGTATATTTGGCTTTCAAAGGCTCCTCCTCTGATCTGGCTGATTCATGTTATTTATTGCCTCTGTATATTTAGAATGAAACTGGTACATGTGTGTGAGGGGAGAATTGAACGTAACCATAAAGATTATCATAACAAATGGTCGTATGGGTTGCCAGGAATCTCTTCTCTTTTTTTGTTTGTATGTACTTGTGACATCCACCTTCCGTTGTTGTAAGGAAAAAACTGGGTATAGATAGTTTTAAGAAGCTGATTATTGTGGCAACTGTCATTATCATATAGGAAAGATATTTGTAAAAGCTTAACGTCATTCTAGAATATATTTATAGCCTATTTTCAACTGTCATATCAAAGTCAAGCACGCAAAAGCTTTTTAAATGACGATGTTTCTGAGCACCGTTAACAAAATACTAGTTTCTTTTCCTTTATTAACAATTAAAGCAATATTGAAATCATTTCATTTGAACTATGGGTAATTTCAGTGCAAGCAAGGCATTTCCAATATTTATATTGTATTTTACGCTATGCTACAATTTAATTCCAGTGATCAGACAGATATTGAAGCCAAAACAGTTATTCTCTTTGGATATAATACAATATTAAAAAAATTATTCCTTATATCCAATGATAAATCTTAATTCTTTGGTAACAATAAGAACTGCCTCAACTTTTCAACCAAGGTATACCGATCTGGCTACTATTTTATTTCAGTATTCAGATATTGAAATCCGATAGAACTAATATAATCGCATATTAGCACGTGCGAAATTAAAGTATTGGGGATAAGTTTAAGAAACTAAGTTTTCATTTTATGGTTTTAGTGACTATGATGATCGGAGAAAATGTCAAAATGTACGGAGGTTCGTCAGTGACAAAGAATTAAAAATTTGACATTGTGACGGTAATAAAAACTAATTCAAACTAATTTCTTAACAATCATTTTGTACGATACTTGCGGAAAAGTTTTATTTCCCTACTTAAAACAATGATGCATCGCCTGCAAAACTCCAGTGATAGTAAATAGTTTTATATTCTTTGTCAAGAAGTCTTAGCACCTGCGTTTTAAAGTAATTAACTTTGAAGATTCCTGCTTTATATAGTTTAACTCTAGTGAGAAATATCTATTTTTCATCACTTCTAGGAATATTTTAGTACAATGAGTCGGCAGCAATGGATACGATGGCAGTGACGTTTTCAGTTAGTTCAACTTTAATCAAGCCTGAGATGGAACGTTATAAATATATACCCATCTTGAGCATTTAATCTTTCCAAGCACCAGTGTCATTTTGTTTGCAATCCATTGGTCCAGAACACCTTCAAAAACAAATTTACCATGGCCATTACGCCTCGGTACTAGTAAGTAAACAGTCATCCTGATAATTAATTTGAGAAGAATGAAATGTCGAATCATTTTTTCTCAGCTGGGAGATTATTTCACTACCAATAAACCCATATACAGACATCTTATTTTTTAAATTATTTAATGTATTTTTCCATGATACTAATATTTATTTATATTCTTTATATTGTTTTCAATTTTTTTAAATTTCCAAGCCGCTAAAACTGCTTAGCACTCAGCAATGTTCAAGTGTTTTGGAATATAATCTTTATCGAAGTTTTTAATCTAGAATAGGAAAACTTTTAAACTGGATATCATATATTTGAGCGTAAAAGACAACGCCTTTAATCTATATTTTTATATTTAAAAAAAGATGTAAGAGGCAACCAAAATTACGTTTAACCATAAATATAATGAGGTATGTTAACCACTAATACAACTATACGTTTTTTTATTTGCTAGTTTATGTCTTATGAGTGCAGGAAGATGATTTATGGAATCATTTGTTTTATTAATGAAGAAACACTTTTGTTGAAACTTAAACAATTATATATTCATCTTAAACATCTTCAATCATTGTCAGTTCATATTATTTAATAAAATAACTAGTTCATATCACCACAATTAGATTTGTTTATTGAACCAAAACATTAAATTTTAACCTTAAATATAGAACTTAATTAAATTATACCATTATGTCTTCAACAATAGATGTTTTGTTACGTATACTCCTTGTATAATTTCTATTTTAATGATATTTTTACATACAAATATTATTTTAATGATAGATACCAATGTATATTATTGTTTATTTTATTGTATATTTAATAAAGAAACATATGACCTGTATGTAACAATCATATATATATTTTTAGTTAGGTAAACTATATGAAGGAAATGTTGAATTGAATATTATTCTGCTTAAAGGTAATAATACTTAAAAAAAAAATATTTGTGTATTAATTTATTTTCTCCAATCATAATTACATGATTCCACAGTATGCCAAAATTGCTGAATATTAGATGTTTCGTGTCTTTTAATATGTGCATATATTATGTGTTATTGTTGGTGAGCCTGAGATTTGGTGGTAATTTTATTATGTATGAATAAAATGCGTTAGATACACAGAGGTTTTGTTAAAGGAGTGAAGGTAAATAAAAAAAAAACACCAAATATTTATAGATTTTGACTTTATTAGCAGAACTCTGCCTGGTAAATTAAATTAAAATAATCAAACGTTGGTTGACTCTTTTCATCCCGTTATCTTGGCCACAGTCAGCGGTTCCTATGATAAATCTAGTTAGTAAAATTTCTGTGTTTCTAACGCACCTTACTCATACGTAATTAAATTATCACCAGCTCTCAAGCTCATCAACAATAACATATGCCTATATAAAAAGACACAAATAATCCAATATTCATCAATTTTGGCCTCCTTTAGGAGAAATCGTATTCATCATAAACGCAAAAGGTGGATTTTAAAGTTCATCAATACACAGTATACACCAAAACATGAGCCGATGTATACGGGCGTTAGTTACCTTCAATATAAAATATACACTATTTTGGTTATATCAGCAATAAAACGTGACAATTATTTTACTTACAGACTCGTTAATCTTTCATATTTCATTAGTGACACAATGAAGAGTGACATTTATTTGGGTCCACATTCTTATGCTGTATAGCTTATATTTGTTTCCACTATTACAAACAAAAGATAGTCCCCAATATTTAAGCTATTTTTAAGACAGTGTTATATATTTTAATAACCAAATAAATTATATTTTAATATAGCATTTAACTGTATTTTGTAAAACAATATTATTTTTGTATTCCGTAAAACATAACATTTAGTAAATGTTTCTTCTTTTAAAATTAGATATGACGTGGGTGGCATTTCTGTTTCGAAACGGTCCTTTTGTCCATTTTAGATGAATGCGTGTGTGAATGTGTGCCCGCGTGTTACCTAAAGAAAGAACGCGTGACTGTGACGAATGTGCGTTCAATTTTGGGCGTGGAAAATGACCGGCACAAGACGCCCGTGGTCCATCGAATCAGAGTGGGTGACTATACTAGAGTGTGTGTGTGTGTATCATACAAGGCAAAAAATGACGGTATATTCACCGAAAATTTTATCACTGATCATATCACGTGTTTGGCTATGGAGACAAAGTAGGACTTTGGGCTCAAATCACCATTGGGTACAATACGAAGAGAGAAGAGTGAAATTTCCAAATCCTTTAAATTTTATTTACATAATTAGCCAATATAAAGTGTGGTCGTTATTATTGAAGTTCTATGCTGCTGATATCAACCAGACACTCTTGAGATATTATGTTGGACTTGTGACGGATATGAAATTAGTTCAATTTAGGTGTGTCGCACTAACATATTATTTAATCTAATTGGTTAGGTGTGTTGATATAACACAGATTAAATGAATCCTCAATAGCGACCAGACAAGATTAAAACCCAAACCTACCCCTTAATAGCAATATAATACACATATAATTTAACAATATAGACCACCCTACCACTCTTGAGGATATCAGGCGAGTTAGAAAGATTTCTAAATTCCCTAAATTCACGTTCAATATGTTAATATACTCAATTTGAGTGCAAAATAAATTTAAAAAAATGTCTAGTTGGCATTGGTCCCATCATTTAACGTGTCACTTTCGAGGTATAATAGATTATCAGTGGTGAGGATTTAAAGGTCCGCATTTGTGTTGTTTAGTAGAAGTTTTCTAATCCTTTCTCCATGCTAATGTGGGTACATTTCATCTATATTACCTTACTCATCCTTATCCTTTAACCCGCCTCGATGGCGTAGTTGGCTAAGGCGCTAGTCGTGTTGAGCTCGACTACTGAGGACGGGGAGATCGAGGTTCGGATCTCGATCAGGTGAACTGAGGGTGGTTTTCCTAAATGGTTTTTCACTCTCCCTCAACGTAAATGCGGGTTCACTTCCTCTAAGTCAACTTACCCAGTTCCTAATCCATTAGCGTAATTAGTACTTAAAAGCGTATAACCCGAACGGGTAGTAAGACGCGGTGCTAATATTATTATTATCATTTATTTCAAACAGCTTATTAAATATATTTGGCAAGAAATGTTTTTATAATATTTCCATTATCTATTTTAACAAAACATTAAGATACAAAACATAAAAATAAAACAACTGGTCGTCAAAATTAATATAAAAACTATACAAAGGAAACCGCAAACTATTATTGATTAATTTAAGAGTTGCTTTGGTCCTTAAATTTCAGTAATTATCTTTTGGGATATATTACGTTTTACTTATATTTTTTATTAATTCGATCAAGTTTCAATTGTTTTTAAACATTGTTTCTCCACAAGAAAAATCTTGTATACTATGATAAATTAAATCAGATATTTAGATCACATTTCATATATGTAGTTCAGATAGTATCATAATCAGTAAATACAAGCATTTTTTTTATAAAACTGTACCGGTCATTTATTTATATTATTTTTTGTGACCCTTTATTTAGTATCTTCGTGAGAGCAAACAAGATGTGCAGGAAGGACATGCCATTGTTTTATCACCTAAAAACTAGAAGGACAACGGTTCAATAACCACGAATGTTCGTGTTAATGTTTCGCAAAGGTTTACAGACACATGTTAGAACGCTCCTGCTTACAAACAAGAAGGAAGAGAAAATCATTAGTTTGGTCTTGTTTGTCTCCCAGTGTCCATCGTATCCCTTGCCCTGAAGGAAATACGACATAGAGATATTCATTTATCATGACCACAGCTTCGTGCATGGCCCGAAACCTTCCAGTACCCACACAATACCTTGTGGAGAAATACAACAGTGAAAACTAATGCCTCTAGGGACTCGTGCGCGTCAACTTGGTCTTTGCGGGGAGGATGATGGGGGAATATCATAACATTGTCTGAGAGATGTCCTACTAACTAGCATCCATCTCATGATAATACATCTCAAATACTGTCATGCCCACATCGGTGAGAACGATGACTAAACGTCAGGCTCATCTAATATAGTTTGCCGGTGATGGGGAATCCCGTTCTGGTGTACTGAACTGTTTTACACTCCCTTTCAAGGTAATACTGGCACATTTACCTTTAATCTCTCTGTTCTCATTCCTACCACATATATGTATAAGGTGATAGTTCGGATGGTAGGTAAAGCGTGGTGCAAAACTAAATGAATGTAAAAACCGTAAAAATGTTTATTTATGTTGGCAACATTATTGAATAAATTTTATACTACAACTGACTGAAGTGTTATTACACATTTATGTCTGTGTATTTCTACTACCTGCTAGTATTAGTTAAACAAGCTATTATCATCCAAGTTTAAAAGATGCAATAAAACTATTTTATTAATTAAATACAAATACCGAAATAACAGGTTTTTTCAGTGCATCACGACTTACTACACATACGGGCTATTCGAATATGTGTACCTATGTGGCAGAATGAAGGTAGGATTAACAAGAAGTGCATCCATATTTGCATGAAGGGAGGTAAGAGGTAAACCTTTATTGAACAATTACCTCTTTGTATCTGGCTGCAACTCAAAATACGATCTCCTTGTCACCAGAAAACAGTTAATACGAGACTGGTATCTTTCTACACTTACCCACAGATGCAGGCTGGATAAAAAATAAGCTTGTTAGGTCTTATAATTAAAGTTTGGCTATTTTAGTAGAGTCATGACAATTGATACTAGTTTTATACTCGGTCTTAAGACATGTTATACAGATCATTGAAAAAACGATATATTTTTTTATATCTTTTTACTCTTAATAATTTGAGATAATGATGTTTTTATTTTATTTATGATGTTAATAATAACTGTGATACATCTTACAGCTCCTACATGTAGTAAATAATTATTAGTTTTACTATTAATGTGATTGGGTTGATATTATCGGTATGGACGTCATTATAATGTAAAAGCAAAAAGGACTGAAGAATTATTTTTTTTAAATCCTAATCGAACAGGAAATGAAATTGTTACTCTGGTTTAGAGTAGTGGATTAGTTAATTTTATTTGTGAATCACCCTCAAACAGTGATTATATTTCAAATCCTAAAGTTTCTATATAAAGCGTTGTCTAGATAAGTTTTATAATGACATCTTTGTCTATTCGGGGATTATATCTGTTGACTTAAATTATCATCTTCTAGTAGAACCATGGACTCCATACCAAGCTTTGTACAGTTGGGAAGAACAAAGACTTTTCAGAGATCTTGTCTTGACAAGTTTGTTTGTCTGGCGTATAGTGCAAAGGATGCTGGCACTTATTGCAATATATTAATTTGAAATGGGCAAAAAACCTTGAAAAATAATAGAATTTGTTCGTACTTAAGAAATAAAAATGTTTAGGAGCATTTATCAAATTTGCAAAAAAATATAAGTTGCGTGTATTTTCTTAAATTCGATTTTATATTAAAAATTATATGTACTTTTTGGATCTAAAAAGGCGGTAGGAGTTTAATATCTCTTGGAAGCTTTGTATTAACTACGTTTGAAAATTACAAAAATGAAATATAAATGCTTCATGCCCACGCCTCCAATGAGTATCATAAACCTCATTTATAAGATGTTCTAAATTTAAAAACACGTTTGAAAACAAGATTAAACTGTGACGTTATAAATTAGTTTTTTAAGACAATTTAACATAGTTAATCTCCATGGTAGATATAGTAATACTATGTGGTCACCAAAATTTTCCCCTAAGAAGTTATCGTGTTGGTGGAGAGCTTACAGAAATTAAAGGAGAATTTGGTAATTCGGATTGATGCTGGAGACTATTATTTTAATAATAACCTAAACAATAGCACCTAAAAATGCAACAATTATTAGTAAAACTGCTCAAAATTAGTTAATTAAGGATTGTGGAGAATAGACCCGTAATGAAAGAGCTAATTCACATAAAGTAGGGCCATTTTTTTCGGTACTAGTAGATGAAAAAATGGTCGTTGGAACAGACACATACGATTTTGTATCAGATTTCTGAACACACTTTCATTTAAAGTCCGAGAGGATTTCTTAGGAGTTTTATAAGCGAGATATCACAAAGGCGAGGCTCTTACACTTGAAAAATTAAATCATCTAGGACTTAAAATTTGGGAACATGAATGGGCAAGGGTACGATGAAGGATCTAACATGTCTGGGAGAATCAGAGGTATGCAAGCTCATATTAGGGAAAAGCAACCTCTTGCTATCTATATGCACTGTGATTCTTACAAATTAATTTGTAAATTTCTATGTCATGTTCTTTATAAAGTGTAAGGAATGCTACTACCATGCTCAGTGATGTAACAGATAAAGATAATATATTAAACAAAGAGTTTTAATGAAAACCAGAATACATGTACACTATCCTGGAATGCAAATTTAAAACGCTTTGAAAGATGCGAAGGGTATAACGACACAATGCCTCTTTATACATCTTAGATATTTTTTATGTAGCTGTTTGTTTTCCACAATTATTTGATGTGGATGCACCATCATCAATGTCAGAAATCTTACCTCATTTCTCAAATATGACATTAATATAAAGTTGCAAATTGCTTCACCTATCTTCAGACTATCAGTCTGTTGTCTCGTCAGCTTCAAAACTCTTCATCAGACCTCAGGCAGAGCTATCGCACAGTTTAAAATATTTTGGGCAAACTGAAATAATCTCAGAATATTCTTTCGAAGTACACTAACGTCTATGGTGAATCTATGAATCTAGGTTAAAAACATGGCGTTGACAACACTATTCCAAGGTTAAATGTTGCTGCATTAAGTCCTAGTGAATATTATAGACTCAGTGTTTTTTTCTGGCATTTATAGACTATATTATTTCGGAATTATCACCTCAATTTTCATCAACTGGCAACAATAACGTTGTCACATTATATGGGTTAATTCCAGCATATTCCAACCAAGACCATGAACTTTATTACATTATATTGCATATTGAGACTCTTTCAGAACTTCGTGAAGAAATTTAATTGTGAAGACAACTTTTTTTAAATAAATCTAGAGAAGTGTGTCCATCTAGTGCCGATGAAGGCTTGGTACATTCATCAAATGGATTTTACCCAAAAATTAAAGTTCTTATTCACATTTTATCTGTTCTTCCTGTGACTACTTGCAATAGTCATAGATCATTTCCTACATTAAGGAGATTAAAATCATACATAAGATAAAATATAAATGAGGAGTTATTAAATGGCTTAGAAATGTTAATTGTTCTTCGAACTGTATAAATTTTCTTCGACAAAATTTTGGAGAGTCGCTCACAAGAATAAAAAGTTGATATGATTGTATTTAATATTAAGAGGTTAATATACCAATTATATTTGTATTGGTTTTATGATTATCTATTCGGTCTATTATTATTGTTGTACAATATCTTATTATTATTGAGTTGATTATATAACTGTTAAGGTTTACTGAAGTTTAGCCATACGTTAGTCTAAGAACATGCAAAATAAAGTAGAACAATAATATTTTTAACATTGTAAAATATTATTTTATTATATTATAATTTAAAGTAGGTGTATGATGTATACCAATTATATATTTTATGGTAGATATATTTAATATAATAATTATTTATTTTATAGTAATAATGTGGATTACCATAATTAGATATATTATATAATAAGTATATGAGAAATATTTCCTCATAATGGATCTAAATTGTTTTAAAAATTAATATATTTACATTGTTGATAAGTGTATTATCTAAATTTATGACCCTTCAATTTAAATGATCCGGATCCGCAACCAGTTATGTAGTTAGATTCACAGCTATGAAGGAAAAATAGCTTGATTTGTTTTTAGAAATCCCGTCAATGCCGTGAGAGTAAAATGGGTGGTGGTAGAGGAAGACGTATATGTTCAACGAACCGTGAAGTAGGGCGCGTTATAGTCTTCTCACGTAAACTTTAGGAGATTCTCCGTTAGGGGCAGCTCGTTTTGTAAAATAAAGGTGTAAACAAAATCAAAATTATAGCTAAGAATATTTGTAAGTTTAAACATATATTTTGATTAGTTAAAATAAATACAAACCATCAGTGGTGTAGCTATAAGGTGGCATAGATATCAAAGTGTCACAGGCCCTCACAAAAATTAGGGCCCACCCCCGTAAGCCCACCCTTCCAAAATTAATTTGGGAAAAGATAAAAAAAAGGTTGTCTTTTAATCCGGTCTTTGTTTCGTAAATATCTCATTGTTGAATAAAAAATTATTCAATACTCACTTTATGGAGCATTATTTTCTTCTCGAAATTGGCTCTCTAATATTTGTATGCAAAATAAATATTTAACACAACAAAATTAAATAATCAAAACCACTTGGATTTTTTCAATAAATAATTTTCTTACCAATTTTGCATTCAGAACTTTTCGCAAATTCATTTCAATCATTATTCATATTTTGAGATTCTCATAACTTTTGACTTCTCAATTTTGATCTCCACTCCATTTCTTATATCTTTCTGCACCAGCTGATCCATCATATCCTGCAAATCTTCTTAATTTTTTTCCAGTCAACTGTTTTGATGACGCGCCCTCCTATCTTTAAATTGCCACGTCCCTCCATGTATTATCCTGACCAGCCTCTTTCCATAGAAGTTTAACATACTGGGTGACAAGAAGCATTACTGCCTCAATTCTTTTCATAGCTCTAAGATGTTGGTATCTCCATCATTCAGTCTTACCTTAACTCGCTGTACCAGATACAGGTTGGCAATCAGCCTTCTGTCCCTCCAATTGAGGCCGATCTTCTAGAATATTACCATAAGTTTCATCCACTTAACTTTAACAAAGGCATTTGCCAGTTGATGAAACCAGTTTAAACCTCTTCCTTGACTTCCAGAACTCTCTATGAAATTATTTTCAGCATCCCTATGGCATCTCCAGTTCATTTTCCTTTTATGAATCCAAAATATTGGTTTACTTCCATCATATTTGATATGTTATGATCCAGTCACCTGTTCAGTATTATTATCACCATCCTCCCCACAAGAGAAACTAGGCAAATGGTAATGTGGTCACGGCAATTCTTAACTTGTTGATTTTTCCTTAGGGTCACATTGGTTACGTCTAGTATGTCATCTTCCTCCGCCTCTTTTTCTGATTCAATACCTAAGGTCCCTGGTCAATTTTCCTTGTCATACATTTTTTATGTATATTTTTCTTAAATCGTAACAAACTATGATCCGTCACAATCTGTTGTTTCTATTGTTCGCACACATTTGTTTTAATTCCCTCCCTTTTACTTTGCTTTCTGGTACATGAGATCACACCTTCCTTTTCAGTTCGATAATATAATCGCATGTCTTCTCTATATATTCTTTTCTCGCTTTGTCTGTTTCTCTCGTTAGCTAGGTTTTTTTAGCATCTAATAAAATATTTTCAATTTTCTTACAAGGGCTTAGGCCACCATCTTTTTATATGTCTCCAAACCAAGTTTGAGTGAGCTTATCACCATTGATATTTTTATCCTTAGCAATAAAAGGAAGAGATTTAGATGCCTCCAACACTTGTATCATCAAAGAGCCCACGGGGTTTGTTTTTTTAAGTCCAAATAGTTTACAGCTATTGTACAAAACAAAAGTGAGACTGATAACTTAGTGTCAAGGTTAAGATTCATCTTGTTTAGGGTGTTTTTAAAAAAAAATTTAATAGCTACAATTCCCCAAAGGTGAATTTATTGGTCTTTTATCAATTTATTTAGATTGATGCTTGACATTTCTCCTTGGAAAGGAATTTAAAAAGAAAATCAATCAATGCTATTTTCAAGGTGCACACTCCGAGGTTTAACTTAGCCTAGATGAAATGTGTCACTTTTCTATTTTACTTGTTTTTAAAACTACACACACCGGTCGTCACAAAGTTTAGTGCATCAAGATCTCAATTTAATTCCCGATTCAACCGTGGTTTTAAACTTAAGCCCAAAAGGCAGTGTAGATGTTGTCTCCAATTAAAATGTCATTCCCTTCCTATTCCATACCTTTAGTCACTCAATCTATAGCCAAAATAAGAACGTGTTTAGATAAATGGTTTCTTCAAACGCAAAGTTCAAAAAATAGTTTTATTTTCAAAGAATTATGAATTTAATATTATACATTTTTCATAGAAGTTCCAGTTTTTTCATTAAATTTGAAGTTTAAAGTTCATTATAAAATACATTTTTAACACATACCGAAATGTATTTGGATCAGGGAAATCTAATTAGGTTTTTATATAGATGGATGTTCACTACAACAGTCCACCAATTACATATTTAAATGAAAATAGAACAGAAAATGAAAAGACGCCATATTGGATCTTATAGTAATAAATATTTTGGTGTGCAAACCTATTTCAATTTTAATATTGCTATTTTATTGGTTTTAGGGAAACCCTTGGGATTGGTTCCCAAGTTTTATGTGTAATTAAGTAAATAAATGTGGGAGTTAGAAAAAAAATGTGTACACATAATCACGATTCCCTAAGCATATGTAATAAACTTCACCTATATATTTTTTCTGGTTATGGAGCTATATTCTTAGATTGTCACTTGGTTTTAGATGTCAAATTCAAAATATTATTTGTAAATTTGAAAGATAACACCAGGGAACAGGAAGCGAACATGTGACCCTTGGTTTAGCACTTCATTGTACTAGAACTGCATTATTCAGAAATTATCCCGTGCTTAGTGTCATTTTTCATTTAATGATTTAAGGCAGAGTATGTGATGGGCGTGTGGAAATCGTCCTCTAACAATGAGCTACATTTAATATCATAGCCACCAGTGACTCAGGGATTGTATTAATGCTGCCAGATAAAATTAAAATAATATTGAACAATGACACTTCTTATAATTACGGACTCCTTCCGGGATGAAAATAATGTACATTACTATGCACCTCCCACTATTTAGATTATTTTTATAAATATACTGTTTGAACACAATTCAATCTATATTAACCTATATTCTCTGGATAGTAGCTACAACAAATTAATTACTTTACTGTGCAGTATTGTATGAATAAATGAGTACATACTGTACGTAGCTTGTTGTATAGCTCTCATAAGACATAGCACAAAATATAAATAAAATGAAATGAAATACGAACTGTACTATACAAGTAGTAAGGTCGGAAAAAAATGCTTGGACAACCCCACGCTGATTGTTTTGAAGGGGTGGGTTGTAGTACGTCCTTAAAGTACCGTAGTCATTTATACGTAGTCCAATTCAGAAAGTTTCCTAAAAGGGGAAAGGTGGGACTATTGATATTTAACCTCAGACAATTACATTTCCACAGTAAAATACTGAATATGGACCAATGTTTTCAACTTTTGTCCACAGTTCAGAGATTTTTAATAATAAATAAACATATCTAGAAGTGTCCATTTCTATCATTGAGAAAGTTTGTTATTGGGAAATTATTATTATTATTATTATTATTATTAGCACCGCATCTTACTACCCGTTCGGGTTATACGCACTTACGCTAATGTGTAATGGTAGGGTGATTGTGAGATGAAATGGAGGACCTACAGTTTAACGTGGAATCCGAACCACGGTGGAGGACTGGCATTCCTCACATTCACAAGATGTCTTGTCAGAGGTGAAGGAAAGGTTTGTTAATCAGATAAATCTGTGCCGGGACCGAGGATTGAACCCCGGCCGCCAGCACAGAAGTCAGACACCTTACCCCTAAACCGCCAGGTCACCTATTGGGAAATTGTTCCTCCGTAAGAGTTCATGTTATTTTGCCGGGGAAATTTAAACTGACCGCTATAAAGAAGAATCCAGTATTCAGAGGTGTAATTTTAGGGAGGTTTCACTGTACAGGAAAGCGAATCAAATGGACTTAAGTAAACCCTCGCTAGTCATATACGGTTAATAGCAAGCTTTGAGTTGATATTGTTTGTGTGAATAAGAAACCAACATAAAATATTTCAAGTAAAATTAAAAGTTGTATTTATCTTACTAATCGCTGGCATGTTTATAGGTCATGGATCTCGCTGACCAAGGAAGATGGGCCTTGAGCTCGTATCCCGGCTGGTTGTAGCGAGGTAGCTTTACGAAGTTGTTTCTCACCCTCCCTTGTTTCATGTGAGTTTTTTCATCTGCTTGTCCCTATTCAATAGATGTAAGTATTAAGACAGTCTGGATGGGTATTAAAGACGCGGTGCGCAACGACAAATTGTGTAATATTTTATTTAGAATTCTCTGGTTAAGTCCTGTTTTGATCTAAATTTAGTGTTCACGTTTTGAAAAGGCAAGTGACTTACGTAAGTGTTGGATTCAACTTGGTCTGAGATTTCAATCCCCGGTCCCAGTAGTCCAACTAATTGATGTATCTCTAAACACAAGCATGACTATTATCTTTAACGCCACGTCTTATTAAGTGTTTGGCTTATACACTAATTGTGATGATATTAATAGTAATATATTATTTAATGTGCCTCTACTGCTAGATGAAATATTTATTTTGATGATGAAAATATTTATTATATTTATCGAACGTCCATAACAAGTTTTACTACAAGCAACTTAATAAATAGCATTTCTAAAGGCGGTAAGAATATAAATAAAAGAAAATTTTATTGTATAATAATCTTATCTCTATACAAGGCCACGATAGATGCCTCCTAGGCCATGCAGCCTAAAGATTTAGCTCAAATAAATATGAAGGGCTACGTTTCCAGGAGAGCCAATCAATTTCCAGGCGTTTAATTACACATCGTTAATTGAATGACGGTTTGACCAGGTAACAGAACCAACTAGGTTTGGTTGAACACTGCAAGGGAAGGCTGAGAAATGGTTTGAATGGTGAGAGGCCATTGGCAAGCTTTGTGGTCGAGGTCAGGGACCACAGAAACATTGGTTAATGTGGCTAGCCCTCCGACCCTGATGGTTTTGGAGGTGAAGGAAAGGAGAGGGAGGTATGCGGAGAAGGGTTGGTGAAGAAAGAGGGATGGGGGAGGGGGGTTCGTGAACAAGGGAGTAGGAGAGTGACCACCACATGAATTACATTCATTGAGTACTATGCCTACATACAGCTGACTGTGGAAAGAATGTCACATCTCCTCGTGCTATGGTCCAAATGAGCTTAGAATATATAATCGCTACACTAGCAAATAAACTAGAGTAGGCCTATAAAATATATTTTAGATTTGTAATTAGATCAAATAATTTTCCGAACACCGTGGGGTCACTAGAGACCCCACCTAATATTAGTATGTACAACATGTAGTATACATTAAGTAGAAAATCTACTCTATTCATTTAACTATTGACTTCGCGGTTTTTTCCTTTAACCAATAGGCTTAACCCTTCATAATTAAATGATAAAATAATACAAAATTAAATGTGGATATGATACCTACTTTCTAATTATATTCATAATCTATTGATAAGTTCCTTGCTGTGCGGTACAAGTAATTATATGTTTACAATTAGGTTCTGTGAAATAACTTCCTCGCAAGGGCGTTGGAAGACAATCTTTGGTTTATGGTACAGTTATAAGATTTAGCTAAGTTTCTCAACAATAAAATCTTAGTAATAATAGAAATACTCAATTTTATATATTTGAATTTTACAAAATTATGTTTTTCTCATTAAATAACTACTACTACTGTGTACATTCAATTCGCCCGATAATAGTAGATTATTAATAAATATTGCTTGTTAATAGAACCCTTCAGTGCTAGTCTTGTATAATGGTGATCTACTATTTATTAATAAAGGACATAGGATAGAGAGTCTAAATGATAAGTAATTTTAATAACACCTTCCTGGAAAAAGGATGAATATTCGACCAATCTCCATATTCAAAGTCAAGAAAATAGCCAGTGTATCCAAATATGAGCTGTACTCTTAGGTTCAAATGGAAGAAGGACAAACAAGTAGGTAACATTTAAAAATATATTTGGATGATAAATAAACTTTGTTTTTTCAATTTAAATGGCCACAATACACTCTTCAAACCAAGAATATTATGTAGATAGTTTTTAAAAAGATAAGCTAACATAGTTGCTACAATATTTTATCACAATTTCAATATTTGTTTATTTTTAAATAATGAATTTATCAACACATGTATGTTTTATGTTATAATTTGTATCTGTTGGTAAAGATTCATGCAATAAGAATCTTTCAATATAATAATTACAGTTTTAAAATTATATTTGCTCACATTAGTTAGTAATATTTCTTAACATTTTCGAAAATCGATTTTTAAATAAAGTATTACGCTCTATCAATACTAAGCCAATCTCATAAATTCATATAAACTACACATTCTATGGGTAATTTTTGAATTATACTTGCCCCTTTACGCTAGCACGGAATCTCACTTTAAAGAAATAGGATTAATTTAATCTGGAGATGTATTTTGTTGTTGTTGAGGGCCCCACACATGTTAAGTTGGAACTGACAGTTCATATGGATGAGTCCAAACTGAACAGTCCAAACTGTCGTATGCATGCAAGTATGGTGGACTGATCAGTCATAACTGACGGGCTTATGAAATGATTACTTTCCGCGACTACCAAAACTCTCAAATCTAACTGACATGTTTATGGAGAGCGGGTGGGAGGTCATTCCAAACCATCAGTCCATCAGTCTGCTTTTTAACATTAAGTGCAATTGCTCCTGCACACAGAGTTTCTTCCATCATACAGTCGAACATAAATTATACAAAAGCTATTCTTTCAACAACACCCAATTTTTATTTCAGACTGTCATGTGTATGCAAACCTACAGTTGAGTTCAGAGTGATCTGTTCGGACTGATCAATCAGAACTTAAAGATGGACTGACCTTGTGTGGGGCTCTTTACACGGTCCTCTAATACCTGTAAAGTATATCCACATATTTACATACGTGGGTAATAGATGAGTAAGATGTATGGACCCTCCTTTGTTTGAAGGAAGATGTGTAAGCTATTCAGTAATAAACCCCGTCCATAAAACTCGAATTTTGAACTCCAATCACTGGGAAAAAAAACACAAGATAAGACTAAAACCCCTGTCCTAGTGTCCACCGATGTAGGTTAGTACAAATATGGTTGCATTATCCTCCCAGAAAGTCAAAATGCTTGAAACACTGGGGTAAGGATGAAATATACAAGGGTTTTGAGAGGGTATACCACCATTTACGAGGAACTAGAAGGGGAAATCATTTAAGTCCTACTAATACACCGCCGTCCGACTGCCCGCGATCCGACGCATCTATACCTGCCTTGGTGGCGTAGTTGGATAACGCGCTTGTCGTGTTAAGCTCGAATGCTGAGGACGGGGAGATCGAGGTTAGAATCTCGGTCGGATGAACTGGGGTTGGTTTTTCCTAAATGGTTTTCCAATATCCCTCCACGCAAATGCGGGTTCACTTCCTTTAATTCAACCTTCCTAATACCTAATCCATAAGCGTAATTAGTACTTAAAGCGTATAACCGGAACGGGTTACAAGACGTGTTGCTAAGTATTATTATTATTATTATTATTATTAACCTATACACAGCTCAGCATTATTTTCTGGTTTCCAGCCCCAAGCTTCCCGTCACTTGCCAACCAAACCAAACCAGATAATGGCATTAGTCCGTTTGCCCATTGTCGCGGGTAGAATTAAAATATAAATGCTTAGAGAAATTATTCTAATGTCCTCTGATATATAAGAATAAACTACAATGTTAATTAAAATTACAATCAGTATAGCCACTATACATTGAACTTAATCATTAGTTTATGGGCAATACCTATAGTTCCAACACATTTTTTTTTTAAATCTAGTTATCACACGAGTTTATAAATTGGCCAATTCTTTCCAAACAATTCCCTTCCATCTTTATTCATTTCATCTTGTGTGGTTAACCGGCAGGGCACGATGACATCTATTGTTGACTCAGATGACATTACATACTAGGGCTTCATTCAGTCATTTAAACATTCATTGACATAAAAAAAATAGTAAGAAATATCCCTCTCCGTAGACAGTCTTCTCTACCTACTTGAAATAGGTTATTGTGGCTTATGGGCGTCGCTAGTATTAGCTTTTCTTCGCCTCTCTCCCAACAATCGAGCACGCCGTGGATACACTGGGATTCCAGCCACACAATAACAAGTTATCATCCATTGTCCAACTGAACATAGGGTCGAACTAAACTGAACCTACCGTCTTGCTTCACCTCTGACTTACTTGTTCTTAAACCACCCCATGCATGAGTAACTAAGTAGGCGAATGCACGTTCTCTTTCACAAAATTTAGAAAAAAATAATATAACACATGTGAATATTTTTGGCATTGAATTATTACTATTAGCACGTTATCATTTCTACTATGATACATTCATTTCAACTGAAAACTATTCAAATGGTGGTTCTGAGAACACGTCGAAGATGAGTCGGCAAAGAAAGAAGAGTCATAGAGAGGAGTTAGGATGAGTAAATGGGAGGGGTCGAGCTATCCACCCCCAACTGATTACAGTTTGCGAAACTATAAATAGTGCAGTTTGAGAATAGCTTGTCTGGAGATAAGTGCATGTTAGTGTGTGGTGTAGACTTGTGTAAATTAAACTAGTTATTGTGTAGGCTAAATTGGTTTACTTATAATGGATGCTTGGTATTGTTTTATAAGTTAACAGTATGAATTCAAGTAAATGAACAAAATAATCTTGTCTTCTCTCTTTTTTAGTAGGGAAATAACATCTTAATATATATTATTCGTGTTATTTTATAGATATTTATATTTTGTAAGCTAAGCGTCTTACTACCCGTTTGGGCTCTATACATATAGATATTAATAATATCTATCAAATATGAATGATGCAAATCACATAATTTGACCCATGAATACCTAAATGAAAACAGTCTTAAGCTAATTTTGTAACTGTCAAAAAAGTTTCAGACTTTATTACATGGTTATCGGAATAGCTGGGCTGTTGACCAGGGCACAAATAGTACCAACCCCTACCCTTCCCCTAATACCATCGTGTATCATAGTTATAAAAGTCAAGGTCTTCAATCATGTCCAGTCAAGCTGAAAATGAATTCTCAGTGTGACGCAACCTTTTATCCAAGTTCAAATTATTTAATTTCTAAATTTATTAGAGAGAGATAAAACATTATTTCTAGAACTACCCAAGTTGGGCCAATGGTGGTGGAACCTTATTTGTGTAGAGGAGGTGGTGAGAGGGGGCGAATAACCAAATTAGGGTTTTGAGGGACTTGTCCCCCTACCCCCAAACCTAAGCCGCGCACAGAAGGGTGTAACGTGTAATGTAAGCAACGGTGTAATGTAACGCGAATGCTTTAGACGTTTCGCGAGCAGGCCGAGAACTGTCTGGTCCTCTCAGTCGCTGCGAGTATGCCGGACAGACGGGTGCTAGTTGCTGGTGCAGCCTTTATTTTTATGTATTTAATGACGGAAGGTGAAAACTATTTCTCTTCAATCCATATATTCGTAACATTAAGAAGTAATTCTAAGTAAGTAAAGTAAATTAAATCATAAAGAAATTAAGTGAGTAAACAGACCACCACTTGCTATTCGTACATTCACCACGAATCATGTCCAAATGTAAACTGTGAGCGCCTTTGTGTTCGCTTAAAAACCGACGGATCATAATGATCCTCAACGCAAGCATTACATGGCATGCTCGTTGTGCGTCTAAACGAACGAATAGCGTTGCATTACACCATAGATTACATTACATGCTACACTCGTCTGTACGTGGCTTAATCCCAGACGTTTTTCAACTGGATGTCGCTATTGGAGGTATCCTCGCCCGGAATATTTTTTGGAAATAATTATCCCTCAGAATATATTTTGAGTGCTCTTACCATATATATTTATATATGCAGATGCCCCTACAAGATTTTCAAAATGGTCTTTGCCTGATATATTTTTTAATTCGATGCCTTGAGTAGCTATATGTTCAAAAGCCAAATACCGGAATTAATTAAATCTTGGAAAGGTGGAGGAGGGCAAATTTATTCCAGGGGGGAAAACTATTTTAACAGGGCAGTGCCCAACCCCACTTATATATTTGTCACCACTTATGTCATTATTTGAGAAATCCTCACTATACATTTTTGAATTTGGAGGGAGGAGGGGCCGTGACAGTTTCTAGAGCTTAAAAAACTTGATAGTCATTAAATTATTTAATACTTGTATAATGCTCGATTTAACTAGCTCCAGACGACTATATATACTGGGTCAGTGTGTCTGATTTATTTGTCTCTGTCGTTAAGAAATAGTTATATAAATCAGGAAATAGTGATGACTCCCTAAACGGTATAAACACGTTTAGGATCATTTTATGGCGAATATCAGGTTATATAAAGTTTTCTTTAAGGACCTAGTTAGGTCAGCGACAGATATCAGTCACTATTGTCTCTTTTAAGTGTATCTATTTACGTTGCGCAACCTGTGGGAGCACTACTAGTTGGTAGTAGTGGCCAGCTAGGATAGTGTTTTGTCTCGGCCTCTTTAGACGTCGTTTGTATCAAGTTATACTAATACTGTTTGTACTACTTACTGTGTGCCCTAGTAATGGGTGGAAATATAAATATACTGTTGAAGGTCCAGGCAGTAGGTCTGACTGACCTGACCGGCCATAGTATTTGAACTGTATAGATATATGACTAATTGCTCGCTATCTACTATTTGTAAAATGCTGGTACCTCTTCATGGAGATTTTTCTTTGGTTTATGTAACTATCCGTGGAGTTATCTCAAGCTAGCTAGCTTGTATGACTATCCTCATAGTAACTCTATAAAATTAGGATTAAATACCCCTGGCTTACATTCACTATAATTTTACTATGATTCATGAATATACCCTTCAGGTCTTAGCATGGGATTAGCTAGGCTGGATTGTCTTTGTGTATTGTGGATTAACCTATACTATTATTTGTTGCCTATCTTTGATTGCAGCTATGTTGAGGCAGATGATCCTTTGTAGGAGAATGAGTATTGATCCTCATTTTAAGAGTTACTAAACTAAGCTATATGTTCTATCCTGCTTCTCTTAGTTCCTTGTAATCAAGGTGCTTATTTATATTCCTTCCTATTGGGAAGTATACGAGTATGATAACTGAATACAGTTATCTTAAATAACAATGAACTGTTTTAATTAAAATTTATTTAAAACTTATGTAATTCGATTTCATCCTTTTTAATTTAAAGAAACTATTTTGTCTTAACGGTGCAGTCAAAGCTGCTTCACCTTACGTGAACTCGTTTGTCTAAAGGCACATCAAGAAAATATAAAATTGAAATCTGTTATTAAATATAAATTATCAAACCTAAAACACCAGAAACTATTGAATTGTTAAACTCAAAAAGTCGGTACGTGCAATGGTCATTTGTGGAAAATTTCAAAACCAGAATTAGTATATACCTTTCAGTGAGGAAATAAATTAAAATTTAGCTTGATTGTTTAGAGACACCCAAAACACCTAGACTATTTTAAAGTACAAATACATAATGGAAGTCTGGGTGTGGAATAGTTTAATAAGGGAATAAGAAAATATTTCCCAAATTATAGAAATAGCACAAACTTTTTATTAATATTGAAAATAAAATTTTCGTAACGTACTAAAAAAGGGATATTTTTAAAAATCTTAAAATAATTAAGCTCTGTGTTTAATAAAAGCTAGGAATTTTAAAAACTACTATAAAAAACGTTTCTAGTTGTGATAGGAAATTTAAATACTGGCAAGTTGTTAGTACGACAGCCCCACACAATAAAAAAATATCGCAAAAATAGCCCCTCAACATAATATATTGAAATAGAAATTAATAGCAATAATAAGCTAATAGAAAATCTATCGATTTGATGGACTGTTTTGATTTTGTAGATGCTGACAAAAAGTTTATAAAATAAAAAGTCCAAAAGTAAAGATTACATAGCAAAATATCAAAGTTTAAGCAATCGTCTATACAGGAGAGACATACTATTGAAAACAAACTACTTCTGGTGACATAGATTGGTGAGGCATGATGTTCTTTGATAAATATTGATGTTCGTTTATTCCACATGTCTATATATAAATTTTATTATGTTCTTTGGTAAGCCAGTATGCTCTTTTTACCAATATCTTTCTTTAATAATGTATATTACTTGGTTTGCTTAAGAAAATATATCGTTTAGCTAGATTTGGTTTGTGCACTCGTTGTGGTTGGTGATTTGTTTCGGAGATGTAATTTATTTTAATTGTTTTGAATCCTGTAGTTAGTTCAATATTGTACAAAGAGAACTATATAAATGTTGGTAGCCATAGGTGTAACTTTTTCATTAGTTTTAGTTTACATTCGGTCGGTGACCTGGCGGTCTAGGGGTAAGGTGTCAGACTTCTATGCTGGCGGCTGGGGTTCAATCCTCGGTCCCGGCACAGATTTATCTGATTACCAAACCCTTCCTTCACCTCTGACAATACATCTTGTGAGTGTGGGGAATGCCAGGCCTCCACCGTGGTTCGGATTCCACGTTAAACTGTAGGTCCTCCATTTCATCTCACAATCACCCTACCATTACACATTAGCGTAAGTGCGTATAACCCGAACGGGTAGTAAGACGCGGTGCTAATAATAATAATAATAATTTAGTTTACATGCAGTCCACCCGTGCAAAGAACGGGGCAAACTGCTAGTATTAAGTACAGCAGAAAAAAAGCAAGTGTGCCTATGTTCAAAAAAGGTAAGCTACTTCTAGATTATCTAAAAAACTAAAATTTGGCCAGTAAAATAAAAAATGGGAGATTTCAATATGGGGCACTAGTATATGGGGAGATATTATAGAAAAAACTTATAAGAGGAAATAGTAGTAGTAGTAGTAGTAGTAGTATTAGTAGAAGTATTAGTAGAAGTAGTAGTAGTAGTAGTAGTAGAAGAAGTAGTAGTAGTATAAGTAGTAGTATAAGTAGTAGTATAAGTAGTAGTAGTAGTATTATTATTATTAGCAACGCATCTTACTACCCGTTCGGGTTATACGCGCTTACGCTAATATGTAGTGGTAGGATGATTGTGAGATGAAAATGGAGGACCTACAGTTTAACGTGGGATCCGAACCACGGTGGAGGCCTGGAGTAATTGTAGTAGAAGTAGTAGTAGTAGTAGTAGTAGTAGTAGTAGTAGTAGTAGTAGTAGTAGTAGTATGTAGATTACAATTTGTTGGTAGTTACTAACGTAGACGTGTAAATTAATGGTTTGAAATAATTAACAATCAACATTGTTATACAATGAATTTAAATTAATTCTACTAAACTGTTAACATTATTAAAAAGTTATTATATTATAAAACATACTAATTTACACTTAATTGACGTGATAAAAATGTATTATTAGTGAATAATTAAATATTGCTCTTGTAATAAAAAACGTTAAGATACTTCTAATCATACAACTAATGTCCTTCAATCCACGTCCAAATACTTTTATAATTTTCTGCCCATTAATTGTGTCTAGGTCACTCGAGCTGTAGCTGACGTTTAAACACTTTACTATGCCCTTTAAGAGTGTCTGGGTCACTAGATTATTATTATTATTATTATTATTAACACAGTGTCTTACTACCCGTTAGGGCTATACGCACTTACGCTAATGTGAAATGTTAGGGTGATTGCGATATGATATGGGGGACCTACAACTTAACGGGGAATCCGAACCTCGGCGGAGGTCTGGCATTCCACACATTCACAAGTTGTGACTAATACACGTCTTGTCAGAGGTGAAGGAAGGGTTTGGCAATCAGATAAATCTTTGCCGGGACCGAGGTTTGAACCCAGGACACCCAGCATAGAAGTCTGACACTTTAACCCTGGACCACCAGGTCACCATCTGGGGCACTGACTTCTCCATGCCCATCTACTTCGTCTTGGCTTAGCCACTCAATATCTTCTTTCCAATATTGATCTTGAAAGATGCACATGAGAATGTTAGCATGTCTAGCAGCTACGCGAACTGGACGTACCCGTGATTCATTGCAGTTCTCACCGTGGTCTTGGTGAAGGTCTTTGCGGTGCGGTGGTGAGCTGCAGACTCGTCTGATGTATACTACAGACCACACTCCCGGCAGGTCCTGTTTGAGAGGCGTGGCCTTACAGAAGCGCGTAAGTAATTATATGGAACTTATAAAACTCCTTTAGACTTAACATCGATGTTCAGTTCCAAGTGGGCACTCAACACTAAGGAATTACCCTCCTCACTTAGAACAGAGTCATGAGGCATTTACTTAGGTTTTAATACTGTATGAAAAAAGTGGTCTAGAAGTACTTTGAATATACATCACGTAAAAAGTGAATCGAACTAGGTATTCATGGAATTGGTTAGGGCTAACGGAACAACGCGGCTGTATGTGACACATAGCTTTGAGCAGGTTGGGGTTGTGTTAGAGTAATTACCGGAGCTACCCAAAACCCAAGCGGCACTCAATGTGCCCTCCCCTATTCTTTCCCGTCTCTCTTTGTCTTATGTAAGCATTGTTCTGACCACCATCCCCACCCCACTCTCAGCAAAAATAAGCAAAGCCTAACTTCCTCCCCTCACCCCCTTCATAAAATATTACTTGAACGCTCACTAGGACTTTCACACTAGAATACTTCTTTCAATCTACTTTTTTTTGTTTCTTGGATAGAATCTGTAAACTATATATATTTATCTATTCGTTTCAACAATGCTTCCCTTTAAGACTTCGTTGACCTGGTGGTCTAGGGTTAAGGTTTCAGACTTATATGCTGGGGCCGGGGTTCAATCCTCGGTCCCGGCACAGATTTATCTGATTACCAAACCCTTCCTTCACCTCTGACAAGACATCTTGTGAATGTGGAGAATGTCAGGCCTCCACCGTGGTTCGGATTCCACGTTAAACTGTAGGTCCTCCATTTCATCTCACAATCACCCTACCATTGCACATTAGCATAAGTGCGTATAGCCCCAACGGTTAGTAAGACGCGGTGCTAATAATAATAATTATTATTATAATAATAAATTAAGACTTCATTTGAGTCTTATTTATTAAGTTACTTTTTTAAGTTTTATTTTATAGTTTTGTGTGTTAATTGAATGTATTCAATTTTGTATCTTAAATCTTAAATTTGAATTATTTATTTTTGTGTTAATAGCAACAACACCTCCACGTTAGAGAGCCACTCTTAGTGTGGTAATTTAGGTAATTTTTCATTTATTTTATGGTTTTACGTGTAACTTAGGGCTATTTTGTTTTTTCTTAGCTAGTCAATTTAAAGTATTTATTTTGGTGTTCATTGGAAAAATATCTCCATATCATAGAGATTATTTTAGAACAAGTGATGCAAAAATTTAAAATATTAAATTTGGCTAACATTTCAATAATTCCTCCAAGTAAGAAATTAAATCTTGATAAAAGGACTGTAGATATTAAAACCATTTTCTTTGGGTGTTCATTGAAACCATACCCCCAAGTATCGAGCAATTTTTATTAAGAGACTATAAAGTGTAAACTATTTATTTGGTGTTAATTTCAAAAGTTCTAATTGGATAGATGCTCTTACGCACCAGTGACGTGACCCACGCTAGATGCCTTCACTGGTGTTGTGATTTTCTCTGTGACGTAAGCGGATATACCTGAACTTATGGACTTTATAGTTCTCTGTGTGACCTAAACTTGTTAAATCTTGTATATTTATTGTCATTGACCCTATGATTAAATCATGTCAATTGTGCTTATGATTTCGTACTTCTGCCTATTTTTCTGAAGTCATCCACTTAAGTTACCTCCACTGGGATTGTGTTTTCCCTGTGAGGTAATTGTGTGAACTTGAGATCATTGAGCCTATAACTTCTTGTGTGACTTAATCTTGTTCAGTCCTGTCAATTTTGTGCAATTAATACTGTGTTTAAATCTTGCCTTTGTGCCCTACCTATACACGAGACGCCATATTTCACCTCATTTGATATTTTTAATCCAATTTTATTTTGTTTTGTATCTTACTTCGTCTGCCCCATTTGAATTTATGTACAATCAGCTCAGAACAACCCACTTTGATGGGTTTCTTTTTACTAGATCTGTGCAGATTTTTTTGTATCTTATATAGAAGACTTGCCTTAAAAACAAATTATATTCTTTTTCGCTGTACACAAATATCTTACATACT
Organism: Timema douglasi; assembly: GCA_901482245.1. NCBI lineage: Eukaryota > Metazoa > Arthropoda > Insecta > Phasmatodea > Timematidae > Timema > Timema douglasi. The sequence continues at coordinate 182,848 of CABEEJ010000069.1, forward strand.
AAATAATTTCATCAAAATACACGTTTATACACTACATTTAGTGTCTTGTTGTCTGGCGCATGCACAAATAGATTTTCTGCTTGTCCAACAATTCAAAGAACAACGTAGAGCTGACCATGGAAGAAATAGGTTTCTTTCAAATTAATTCCGCAATTGTTGAACGTTTTACCCTGTGCCTTATTGATAATGATACTATAATCTAATCTCACTATATAGCTTGTATCTTAAAAATGTTATAATCTCCTAGGTCAGGGATGAGGAATCTGTGACCTTTAGGACACATTTGGCCAATTGTGGTGTTGGTGCGGCCTTTTCACATATTCCGTCAATATATCTTCATCGTGAAAAATTATAGATTCTTAAATTATAATTTTGATTACGATATAATAAAACTAAGTGTTTAAACTATTTAATTTGTTTATTTGGTGGAACTCCATTTGTGAGTGACCTTAAACTATATCCTATAACCCTTTTACATTACTACATCCATTACTGTTTCCATCCTATGTTCTGGGTCAATTATTTAATCAAGATATATATTTTCCACTACCGGCTTGCTAATCCTGTCTTAGCTACATATGTTTTATAATTTAACTTAAGACTTGAACAGGCACAACATCTAGTCCCTGGCTGTTAATTTATCAATGTAAAGGGTAAACCTACATATCACCAATGATACATTTTTCGGCCAAGCTGGTAATCGAACACGTGACCCTTAGCTCAGGCAAACAATCTACCCACTGAGCTAAGATGTCAGATTACAATACTTTACATGCTGATATATATTTATAAACATGCCTGAGTAATATATATATATATATAGTTGTATTTAAAATTGAACTTTAATCCATGATGAACAGACTTGACAAAAACCTAATAAACAGCTTCTTTCAAAATTGCTTACGATTTATGTAATCTTTTCTTTAAAAAAAAGTGTTGATCTATGAATATATACTAAAAGATATATAAAAGAAATTGAAACTGGTCCTCAATGAATACAAAGGAAAAAAAGTATACTAGAAAACTATAATTACCTTTATGAGTTAATAAAAAATGATTTTAACTTATATTTAGGTAAAGTACGTCTCTATAATTTTGGCAAAATTTACTGTACAGTTATTATGTGGCCATTTTGGGAATCCGTGTAGCGTCCTTTCTATGTCAAAAGGATCCCTACCCTTGTCTTAGGGTAATCATTCGATGTTAATATGGAACATATATTTATGGATACAGGTAAGATTCAAATAATAATAGACTGTTCCTTCCACATACATCTATCATATATTTATTCAATGAAAATTATGTGAGATTAAAGGTGTGATAAACAAATCGTACCGTTGTACCAGTCTTTCGTTCTGGGCGATGAGCTTAAACAGGGGTGTATTATTTCACACTTTGTACACATTTTTGTAAAAATGATATTCTACCATTAGTCTTAACACCCAAATGTTTGTAAAGAAAATTTCAATTCTAGATTAATTTACGTAAGTTTTGTATTGATCATTTGTTGACTTAGTAGCTACAGCAAGTAGTCTCGTAGACAAATTAGTCAGTCTTATCTTATTTGGTTTGCTGAAGATGGAGAGATCAGAGTTTGATTCCTGTCTATGTTTGCGATGAGATTTTCCTACTTTCACTACACACAAATGTGGGTATATTTTTTCTGAATTCAAACTTACTTATTCCTACCTTAGTTGTTTATATATTCAGATTACGGGTCAAAGGCCAAACCCAGAAATGTCAAGACTATAAATTAGCTAAGATGTATAGTCTTTATTTTAATTTTATATAATTGAAATATACATACATATATATGTTATTGTTTACTTAGCATTTTACCAATTTAAAAGACTTTCTGTATATTTTAAACTAGTCCTATTAACGTTTGCAAAAATACGTCTTTAGCTTTTTTTGAGTTAAAAATAAATCTGTTAAAAATGCATAATACAGACGAATGGAAACAAACTCGAAGGTATTATATTATTTGACAAAACTAATGTTATTAAAATATGAGTTACCCATATTTTACAATTTGTTACGTCTCTTGGCGAGTGGAATTGTTGATGGGACGATGGGGAAGGAATAGTCCCAGGAACATCTTAAAAAAAAAACAATAGCAAATAATGTGTAGTTGTCAAGAATAGGAAGGGGAAAGTGAATGATAGAATTGGTGTGAAGAACATTGAAGAAAAAGGGATGAAACTCAATGCAATTAAGGTGGTTGGAGGCTCCGAAGACAATCAGCAGCAGCTTTCATTGGGGGTGGGAGGTAGGGGTTGAGGAAGGTCGGAAAGGGGGAAATAGGCAAGTCATACTGCTACTTTGGTGTCGGCTGGGATGAGAAACGTAAAGTGTATCAATAAATCATAATTAGTTGGCAGAGCATTGCTGCTTTTGCCGACCAAAAGAAGAAGCAAACATATTTTTTCTTTTTTTCTATTTTCTTCCTCTTACCACCTCTTGTAAAGTTAGTCTTCATTATTAGTTTACTGTACTACTCATTTAGAAAACATTGACACTACTACAAATGAAAAAGTTGGTTCTCAGATTTTTCAGAAATTAAAATTTAAAATATCAAATAATACAACTAATTAAAACGCAAATATTACTCGTTAGCAAACAAACAATTTAAAATTGCTATATATTTAAATACCTCCAATGAAAAAAACAAAAGATCTTGTCATAGAGTGAGTGAAGTAATAGAACATTTTTATATATTATTCTATAATTCATTTAAACCTATTCCTGAGTCAACATAAAATATTTCATGTGTAACTAATTTATGAGCGTAAAACACTTAAATATACCTACTATTTATCAAAAATAGATTAGGATTTATTTGATTAAATGAGAAAATGCAGCTACCAAAGTTGTTTTAGTGATATCTATATTGTCTATGGGTCTGTACAATAATTTTTCAGCTCATGATATATGGTTATGTTAATATATCGTCCAATAACCATATAATTTTGTTTTTTTATTTTATTTAAACATTTTTTTTAACATCAAAACTTATATATGATATAAACATAGCTAGTGTTAGTAAGTTCAGAATAATTACGCTAAACTGGCAGCTAGATAAGTGGATAGTAAAACTTTCTTCGACCTAGACAATCTGTGTTTGATCTATGCAAGAATTTACCAAGGTTTTATACAACCATTTTACACTTTTAAGATGCTGATGTATTACTTATCTAATCTACAAATAGCCAAAACCATCAATGGAGAAAATGTATTCAATTTTTTTTAACCTAGTTTCCCGTGGACTGCACCATTAATACCAGTACTGTATTTAAGTAAATTTTTATTTTTCTAGTATGCATTGATAGGCACAAAAATGGCCACGGCTAGTGTGAACACTATTACGGTCATCCTGTGTCTGGCCGTAAGAACGAAACAAAATAAGTGATGAGTGGCATGGACCTAATAATGATTACTTTGAATTGAAGTCATAGTTGTTGATCGTATAATGGATGTGACCTGTTGCGTAGGTTTACGTAATTAAATAAGTAAAACAGTATGTCTTTAAATGAGTATTAATTATTGAACTAAGTTAAATATATTTTTTAAATAAACACACTACACGCGTTAACGAGAGAATTGAGAGTGGCATACACACACATTTATCATTTAGTTGATTTATTAATATTAAACGTGGAGGTACAATAACTTTATTTAAAACCGAAACCTAACGAAATGAATAAAAACTGCGTAATCAAATCTTAAATGAATGTGCCAAAATTGATTAATGATATATGACTTAAGAGTGTTTGCCACACAAGCAACGAGTCCCCTCTAAACAGATAATTTAGATATAAGAAATATGCCCAAGAAAGCATTTCCATTGGTCATATTATTTTAAGCATGGACCAAACGAGTATTTGCCTGAACTTTGGTCGATTATTCCCTTAAGTTGGTACAGTTAATAAACACCTCTGAATAGCTGGTCCTTCTTTATAACGGACAGTTTAAATTTCCCCGGAAAAATAACATGGGCTCCTACTGTGAAACAACTTTCCAATTGCGGACTTTCCCAATAACAGAAACATACACTTTTATAGACGTGGTTTTTTGCATAAAAATCTCTAAACAATGGACCAATTTTTAAAACCCCACTTATTTTATAATATTTGACTGTAGGAATGTCAGGAATATCAATGTTGCAAGTGATGTGTGAATAGTACCATCTTCCCCTCCAGATAAAATATTTAAAATAGTTTAGGTAGTATTAACCACACTCCTTCAAAGTTGTAACTTCAACCCTTTCGAGCCATCAGTTGTCCCAGAAGATGTCTGTGGTTGTGTGCACATATACAGTATATAAAGTCTATGTTTTTTTTAAATTTATTTCTAGTTTTAGTGCCTCGTCTTACCACGTTTTCAGGTTACATGCGTACCAACTAACTACCTTAATGCGTTAGTACATAGGCATGCATGCAACTCTACAATCTTCCTAATCCCTAACTACAATAATGTCTTAAGGATTAAAAAGATTGAATTTTAGAGGAATATTTCCCGTATTTGCGAAGAGTAAGAGTGGAAAACAATTTAGGGAAAACCACCCTCAGTACACTCGACCGGGATTTAACCTCGATATCCCCATTTTCGACAGTCGAGCTTATTGCGAGATTAGTGCTTTAGACCATGCGATCACTGTAACGAGTATGGTCTACTGTTTACATTTAATTTCATTTTCGTATTGATCTGTATATTAAGTAGTCTGTAGATTAAACTACGCACAGTATGTATTCCTTAGTCATAATTATCCTGCATACAAACAATACTGCACAGTGCAGTAATTAGATTGTTGTGGTTACAAGACGGTAGCCTTTGTCTACTTGATCTTGAATAAAATCAATTCTAACAAACATTTAATAAGAAAATAATATTTTTTGTAATATTTATATAAAATAGCTCATACAATTGAGGTTTTTATACTATTTATTAAGATAGTAATAAAAATAATATAGCTTTGATTTGTTAAAGCTACCAATATCTATCCTTAATATAAATTAAACTTTAATAAATAAAGTTGAACTTAGAATAGTGATCATTTGAACAAATATACGGGGAGTTCATGGCACTGATAGCTAGAAGGAGTACTTTATACGTAGGTTTAGGACTATTATTTACACACAACACTAATATTAATAATGACTTAGTCCAAGAATTATAACATAGAATAATGCATCTACACTAACGCGAAGGGAATATATTGAAAGAAAAGTCATAACAAACAACACGAAAAACATCCACAAAACACCCAGTCGAGATTCGAAACATGGTCTTTCTAATCACCAGCAAACCAGTCTATTGTCAGCTTGATATCTTTAGTGGACGTTCCCATATAATATCAGCTAATAATATGTGTACCCCTCTTATTGCACCCAGCTGTGATTTGAACCGTAACCTGTCCTCACACAAAACTGACCATATGAGAATAAGTCCTAGTCCCTTTGAGAGGGGATTTCAGGGGTAAATCGTACCTATGCCTGAGAGTATAAAATGGGCCTGGGTATTTCTGAAATCTTAGAAAATGTTTGCATATATTGAAGAGTAGCATTCACTTTTCCTCTACTAGTACTATTACTTGATTATTAGTTTAGGTAAAGGATTTTTTGTCTTACAGTTTTTTTCCTATTTTTAGATAAAGTATAAACTATTTTTAAAGTTTAAGATTAATTAATTTATTTATGAATTTAATGTGTTTGACAGGATTATTAGAAAATTAAAAGTGGCCCGAAAAAACTTGTTTACCATTTATTTATATATATAATTCATGGATATATTTTTAAAATTAAATAACCAGATTATTTAAACCTAATAGATTTCGTCTTTTAAATTTTAATTTTCTATATACTATATATATAGTGAATATTCTTTATGTGGTTAATTTTTACAATTACCAGTGATTCTACAAAGTCACTGGTTGAGTTGGACAATGTAAAAACTCTTTTTACTCCTTCAGAAACTCGTCGAACGTTTGATAAAATCATTGGTGAGCTTATAACATTAATATCAACCACTGGATAATGTTAATAAATCACAACAAGATTACGTTTGGTTAGGTTAGATTAGGGAAGATTAGGCTAAATTTTGTTAGTTTAGGTTGGTTTGGATTAGGTCAGGATAGTTTGGATTTATGTTTTATACTTTCGTCAACATACTTTAGGTATTATATAAAATCACTGGTGAATGTAGATGATTCAGTTCATGTAACATACTTTAACCAAACTGCAGTGGTAAATTTATAAAATATTTGGTTAAAGTAGATAAATCCTATTATTTGCTAAACGGACTATTGCTTTCGGTGAATCTATACCTTCACAGGTAATTTAAAAAAATTCAGCACATTCACAGTAACATACCTACATAAATGAGGGGGTCAGGCATAAACAAAATAACACTCATATATTTAGATGGTTTATAATGTATATTCCCTATTTACACGTCTTAAAAATCCTGAACTCTATCTATTAAAAAAAAAATTGTCTGTATTAGCTTTCCTCAAGATCTTGAAAGACAATAAAAATAACTTTTAGTTAAAACATAAGCTACCAAATATCACTGATATTTTTTTAATATAAAATGAGGCTTATCACGTTTTTGACTAGAGCTTCTTATATATATTTATTTGAATATTAGATTTGGTTAACTTATTATCCAACAAATTTGTGATTAAATATATTAAAGATTTTAGCTAGGTAGAAAGACAAGCAAGGTGTTTCATACTGGAGCAGATTTCACGGTAATCTTTTCTCGAATACTAAACCACTCCTTGACGCCCTGAAAGTCACCAATTGCTACAGCATTCCTAATAACGGTCACAACCTAGAAAAAGCAGTTAAAATCGCAACGTTACTAACCATTTAAAATAAACTTCAAAACTGTTCACAAAATATTGCACTAAATATAATAATTTAACAGTTTTAAATGGTATATATTTAATTTAGTATTATTTATGATATGACTGTTTGGTTAGATTCATAATATTTTTAGTAATACCAATTAATATTTAATATTTGAGCTCCGCTTATAAACACCAAACAAATTGGCAACTCGGTCTCAAGACTAGCTTCTTCTCGAGGAAATTAGAAGTACCTCTGGAGTAGGAATCGAGGGATTTGAAACTGAAAGAAGTTATGACAACTAGAAAAAGTTAGTTACAAAGTGAGGTGTTTTAATAGGAGAAGGGAAATAAATTATATTTATTAAAGTCAGAATTAGGTAAGTTTTATCACTCTGGGAGTTATTTTTAAACTGATTATAGTATATCAATCTTTGGAATCTGTTTTTCTAAACACTCTAGGATACATTTTGGGGAGAATAGTCCCATAGTACACCCTGATGATACGCCACTGTTGTTTACTGTCTCGTGTTACATCTTCCAATCGTGTCTTGAACGAAATCAATTGGCGTAGTAGAATCTCATTTGGGATCCACATGTTATCGGTTTTCGACATTTGTGGGATAAAGGCTATATTCACCTCTCTAGGTAAAGTTCTACCTCTTAGCTAAGCTTACCTAAATGGCAACTTGATCTAGTTAAGTTCCCTAAAGCGATAACACCACACGCTGTATAAAAAAGGGCTTTAAATTAGCTTCTCACCACTTGCTTTCAAGGATCTAGTCATATATAATATAAGGGTGGTTCGTAGTATAGGACCTCCGTGGTGTGTACCTTTGTTGTGGACCATAACAATTTTAATTATCTTTACATTTCAAAACAATTGCTTTTATGGCAGAGTTATGCGCCATTTTTAAATCACAAAGCGTTTTATATCGTAAATATCACTGTTCTTTCATCTGTTTAAAGGCATGAGTGATGTAATGGTATTGCCTTCTTTGTACACTAGGATTCCTTTCATCCAGATAATGTATGAGCAGATTTTAAAAATTGGTTTAATAAACCCCCGGCTCACTTTCTGTAAGGTTTGTGGTCACGCCTGTCTCTCAGGCAAAGAACTGGTGGACCAGGCAGCCAAGGAGGCAGTTTATCTTCCTCCTAAGGTGCATTTGGGTGTCTTATTTTTAGACCGAAGCGGCTATGTTCAGTGTGGTGTCCTACATAAATGGCATTAATTGTGGGTTTCAAACCTTGTTCATAACACTTTTAGTTAAGTGTAAGAAAAAGCGTTAGCCTTAACTTTGCCAATAAAGCTTTTTATTACTATTACTATTATTTATAAAAATCTGTGGCTCACTAGCGTTAGCGTGTCGCGAAATTCTTCTATACGGAAGTCTAAAAGAGACTGTTGTCTTAAAAATTATTAGTTTCAGGTAACCTTTTATAACTTTTCTTTCCAGTAAAGAGGGGATCCAGGTGACTTGGCGGTCTAGGGGTAAGGTGTCAGACTTCTGTGCTGGCGGCCGGGGTTCAATCCCAGGTCCCGGCACAGATTTATCTGATTACCAAACCCTTCCTTCACATCTGACAAGACATCTTGTGAATGTGGGGAATGCCAGGCCTCCACCGTGGTTCGGATTCCACGTTAAACTGTAGGTCCTCCATTTCATCTCACAATCACCCTACCATTACACATTAGCTTAAGTGCGTATAACCCGAACGGGTAGTAAGACGCGATGCTAATAATAATAATAATAATAATAAGAGGGGATCCACCTCCCAAACGTGAGCTTTTCGATGTTCCCCTAAGTGTATATAACCTTTTTGTGTAGTGTCACAGCTATAATCTATTTTTATCACCTTTTCATTTTACCCGTTTGGGCAATATGCCTATGTACTAGTCCCTCTAATATCTTAGGAATAAATAAGGTTGAATCTAGAGGAAGTGTACCTGAATTTTAAGCAGGGAGAATGGAAAATCATTTTTGGAAATATCGCCCTCAGTGCACCCAACTGAGTAAAACCCCAATTTCCTCGTTGTTGGCAGCCAGTCTATTGAAAGAGTAGTACCTTAGGCTATGTGGCCGCCGAAGAGGGTAAATGGCCCAATTCATCTATTTCTTGATTTTAATTGTGTGACCTTCGTTATTTGCTACGTGATAATGCAAATGAAATGATTAATTTAAAATGTTTATACGCTCTCGAATATTTTTAATTACATATGAGTCTCGCTTGTATAGAGTGTCTCATTATGAAATTGTCTTAACTTGATATTTAATATTGGCATATTTATAATATTCTTAGTATCTATATTATTTATTCTACTTTATATGATAAAAATAAGTTTATAATATCTTAAATCAAGGTGCTTGGAAAGATATTTGGTTAAATAAGGTGTGAGGATCCTGGGGAGTAGAGGAGGTTACATAATGACGAGTTACATACACTGTACTCATCTCAAGACATTGTAAGGATAATCAAGTCTCGTAGATAACGGTGGGCAGAACATGCATTGCGAATAGGAGAAATCTAGTACACAGTTCAGCGATATGACCGGAAACCCCAGTGGGAAGAGACCATTGGGAAGACCTAGACGCAGATTGGAGGATAGTATTAGAATAGAGTGTTATGAGGTTGATAGTATCTAAAGTATCTCAAGATAGAAAAAGGTGGCGTACTTTTGTAAGTGCAGTAATAAATGTTCAAGCTCCTAGTTCCATAGAGTAAGTAAATTAGTATGTTATATTCTATTTAGTGTATTCCCCTCCTATTTTCAATCGTTATATTATTTTTGTTTATTCTTTCCTATGGGAGTTTTACTGAGCTCTTCATTTTGTTTAAGGAATTAAATAATTTCATGTGCTGATGTAGCACTAAAACCTATTGGTAATACTATTATTAATAATAATATTATTCTGTTTATATAGTTACTATATTAATTTAAAAATTAATTTACTTATAATTAAATACTATAAATATCATTGTCTAGATTTTCTGGTTAAATCTATTGGGCAATGTTATGAAAATGAGCAAATGTTTTTCTTAAGAAGGCAGATGACACGATTATACAATCTGATTCCTCATGGGTTGTACTTACATTTTTTATCACATTTTATCTCGCCACCCCATAAAACTATGGTATGATTTTTTTAGTTGATGTGGAAGGGACCTAGAATAAAAGTTAATATTCTATTAATTTTGATAACAAAATCTAAAGGGCAAGTTGATCTAGTCTAGTTTATCGGTTATGGGAATATAGCTGTTGAATCCCGGTTGGGTGTGATGAGATTAAATTTTCTAAATGGTTCTTTAATTTTCCTAGAGGCAGTTACTAGTAAATTTTTTTAAATCTACCTTCCTCATTCATAGTTTGTAAGAGTAGTTAAATTCGAACATCACAGATACCAAGTTATAGCCCAATCTGTAAAATAGTTTCGGCTCTAGCCCGAGGTATAGACAGACAGACAGAGAGACGGCATCATGAAAACTACTTCATTTTCCATGTTAGAAATTTTATGATCATAATACTTTTCTCCGAGGTGTTGAATAAAAGTAAAAAAGATTAAAGTTTCAGTTCAAATGCCTTAATAATTTTAAAATACATAGAAGAAATTTTGAAGATTATTTTGATAGAAAAATAAACTTAAACATTGGCACCAAAGCAAATTTTTGATAATCCAGATCCAAAATAGTATCGTTCAGGAAGTCTGCAAATCACGTTAGTAAAATGTTTGTTCCAGTAAAGATAATAATTTGGCTCTTAATGCAGGTAGACCACTAGCCAACATTAAACCTATTTCTCTATCTCTCTCCTAGCCAAAAATTTTCCCATTAACTTAATATCCCCTATATCTTATACTATGGGTATGACGTATTACTTTAAAGTAACCATTCCATTTTGAACTGCTAAACACATATTTTGTGATATCATATAAGTAAATCCTAAGTTTATTACCATACCAAAGTATTCAAACATCTTGTTTTTAAGTTTTGAATCTTGCTCACTCCCCATAAAACCAATCATTGTGAAGAAACATTTATAGTTTTTCTTAAGAGTTAGAGTAAAGAATTTAAAAAAATAAAAATAAATAAAACTGGGCCTTATAACAGTTATGTTTCTGAACCGTGTCTTACTACTCTTCTGGGATATCCATATACTACTATAACATTAAGGAAGAGGTCATTGGGACGATAAAAAAAAATTAGGAATAATTCTACCTAAATACTGTAGAGAGAAATTGGGAAATTATCGACTTAATTTTTTCTCATTGTCCCAGACAGGATTCGATCTATTACCTCCTCGTTACCTATAAAGCATACTAGATAAACCTATTGAGTATTCCAAATGTTCTACCGACGTGGGAACATTAAGGAAAATCTCACTTTAACACAAAAGGAACACCTCGGTATTAGGTGGTTCGCTCCTCTTTGAGTATCTGGTTTAATGCCAAGGCCAAAATTATCATTATCATTGAACTCTCGATCTCCTCGGCGTATCAAATCCAATCAGATTGTTCGTTTACTTCAATAGCTTCCTGTGTTGTTTTTTATTCAAGTATTCATATATTCCTAAAGATGGTGACCCTTGACTGGTGTGGCAGCCAAAGTGTTTGACTAATAACATTTAACTAGGTGACGGACAGGTTGGATGCTGGTAGCGATTGTTGTCAGTGACAAATGATCTTCTTAACCTGACCTCACACATTCTTTTTTCCTTGCTCACCTGGTGGTCGGGTTCTAAGGGATGTTTTTAGAAGTTGGCGGCTACTGTGTAACCAAACAAAGGATTTAAAAAAAAATACATGTACATTAGTTTGGAACTAAACTGGTCACACGATTAATTGATACGTCAAGAAATAAAGTAAAAAACACCCAACCTTCTAGTCTCTTGACTCTCTCAAACTTTTACTTCTAAGTGGTCACGATTGCATTTTTTTATTTTGTTTATCAATAATAAGCTGAAAGAAATATAAATAAAAATAGCTTAATAATGACTCCAGGTTTTACATTATAAATGGGGAAAAGTTTACGTTTACAGAGTAATTCAAAACTTGCTCATTGTTATTGAAGGAATCAATATAAAAAAGGTTTACTCATTTACCATTCCATGTCTTATTATTCGTATGGTATGTTTGAATGCAACCAAATATTTAGGTAATGATGAGAAAGGTATGATTTAAACAAAATATGCGTTCAATTTCGTGGCAGACGAGTGGAAAACCAAAGGAAGAACAATCTCAGTAGTTTATACATATATATATACTCTCAGTAGTGTATGTATATATATATATATATAATATTTTAATTAATATATATATATATGTATATGATCTCCTTACAAAACAAAAATATAATGTATTGCTAGGATCTGGTTTGTAAGAAATACTGGCTTATATTAAACTAAAATTCACATGAAGGTAACAAGCTAGAGATGTCTGACATCCTGGAGATAGAAATATATTTTAAACAGTGTTGCACAAGTTAGCAAAAATATAGTATTTCATTTATTGTATTAATTTATTATTTTAATATAAATAATATATATAATAGTATTCTCAAAATAAATAATTATTTTAATTTTAATTTTTTTTTAAATTACTTTAACTTAAAGGAGCGTCTTTGTTTCATATTACGGTAATCAACTGTAAATGAAAAGAAGATATAACACTTTAAAATAGCGTTTTAAATAAAACAACTACATTTTGAGTGACATTGACTTTGGATATTTTTAGGGAAACTAATAGTATACTCTCTATTTCAAAATATTTTTCTCAATTTAAATTCAAACATTAGCTATACTATATAATATTGCAAACATAATACGGTAATACTATTAGTGAAATCAACATAATGTTTTTAATTACAATTTTAAACCGAAATAAGATTGAATTTTTAATATGTAGACTATAAAAACTGTCAACTCCTGCATTTGGGGCATACATATAACATTTTACAAATATTTTAAATAAATAGGATATTGTTTGTAGATTTTTTTTGAAACACTTTGTTTTGTGAATGACTTATTACTGATGGACCTTTAATATGTAAAAAAATATTATTGTTATGATTATGATATTGTTGTCTGTATAATGTAATTTTCATTAGTGTTATGAAAATATTTTAAAGTGAAACTAAATACTTACATGTAAGTAGTGAATAATACTGGAACAGACTCTTCTAGAAAGTTTACCATTAAAAATTCCAGAATAGCTACAATAAACATTATTATCATCCTTGGTCATCTTTTGTGATGAAATTACAGCATACCCACATTGATTAAACACATTTAATTTGTGAAAGTCTCCAAAGTGAATAAACAGATTTTATTAAGAAAACTAGGTCCAGTATAGAGGTTTTTTTTTTCAAAGTTTATGTCACAGTTCCACGTCTTCCCACTTCCATTCCTTCGTGCATTTATTTGTGTCCCATGGAATCAAATATTCTTATTTCAATGCCCGTGTTTATATTAGGCCTATATCTGTAATTTATGTACAAACACCCACTGAAATCAATCGTATTTACGATAGTACGGTATGTTTCTCTTTGTCTACAGTAACTCAAACATTTGTATATTATGCCGATTCAGTCAGTAGCAATCATACATTGAAACAATCGATACGTCTAGGGGAAAGACTGTTTTAGTTTATAGCAATTATAGTTTTATTTTTAAAATAAATGGTGAGACACAATCGTACTGAATTTCTCATATTATGTATTATAACTTCGAAGATAATGTTCAAAAATAATGTTAATTTATAAATTTTAATAAAAATTCTCAAAAACAAGTTACTTGTAAACCACCATAAAATTATTTTGAGCTCAATTTCTATAACTTTTTTTAAGTAAACTACAATTAAATCAAATTATTTTAGAAAATTAATTATGCAAAAAGGCATATCTAGCAGAATTTGAAATGTTGGTTTTCTTGTATCAATATTTATCTGGAGTGTGTAAAACTACATACCGTGCAAAAATAATACAAATTTTCCCACTTGAACATGGTTTCTCTCTTTCTGCACTTCTTTGAAATATGCATTACAGGCATATCTAAAATCAGTATTCCCTTACTGAAAGATATGTAATGTAACAAATTATTCAATTAATCAACACATTTGAATTAAAAATAGCCTATTATGCGGAAACATTTAAACCTCATCTTGATGCAAGATTTGGTATAAAGTAATAAGCTCTGTTTTCTGAAGAAAATCTAGAAGGTAAAGTTTGCTATAAATTCTTTTGGATTTATTTTCAAGTGCATTTTAACTATGCTTTCGGCCGGGCCCAAAATTTATAATCTCGAACGGTCCCAAGACACCCATTAGGAACCAAATCATAATGGCCATATTTAAAAAACCAATATTCAACCTTTGGAAAATTAATCACCAGTTAACTACCCATAAATGAATTTTCACCCCCAAAACAAGTATACAGTGTTGTTTGTCGTAAAACACAAGCCCTGATATGCATTTTTAACCAAATTTAGAGTAATTTTACAAATATTTCCAATGTTAAAAAATTGCCATGAGTAAGTCACACTTAAACACATTTTAAACTAAAACTCAAAGATAAAATGTTATTTATCAACCAAATCTTTGGTATGCATTTTAAATAAAATCTTAAGAACAATTTGGAAATATTTTTAATCAGTAGACTACAATTAACTTGAGGGCTACGGTCAAAATAATCAATTTTGTGGTATAACCCTATTAAATATATATATCAAGTTCGAACGAAATACGTCAAATCGTTTTTGATCCGTGGCCAAGAGCAAAATAACAGACAAACAGACATAGGGACGGGCCAAATTGGAAAATCCACTTTTATAGATTCAGCTTCACATAAAACGTAAAAATTCTCCATTATTTCTCGATCGATTAATTCCATGATGATAATACTTTATCTTTATATGAGAAAGTAAAAGGACTAAATCCCCTGTGATGATATCTGTCAGCCTTATTTCAGGGTGCCAGGTTGGATGGGACTTCTTAACATTTAAGGACACGATCGGTGACGTCATAAGGCCGTGGTTACAGCTCTGAGGAGAGTTTTCTAAACATTGAAATACGTCTGAATCGACTGGTGACGTCAGATTCTTTCACCTAGTATTGCAACAAGCGCAGGTTTTCCCCGGTGAACTCACCCCTCCCTTCTGGCGACAGCTTGACGGGGAGTTCTTGACATGATCAGACAAGTCTGACTGGACCGGTGATGACAGGTCATTTCATTCTGAGACTATTGCAACGAGTATGGGTTTTCACTGGTGACGTCATTAACTTCTTTTTCGGCACCATTTTGTCGGCAAAATTTTCGATGTGATGCGATACGTCTTTTCCTTTGGTAATATCCTTTCAGGCACTTATAAATAGAAAAATAAATGTACACACTTATTAACTATTGAAACCATTTATATTTAGAAGACATAAACATGCCAAGCCTTAAAATGATTACTTGCATTTGATAAATTTTAAATTAATACTTTTATTTCATATTTTATATTAGTTTCATATGATAAATTTATGTTTATTATTTTTTCGTTTTATATGCTTAGTTATCTGCATATTATAAATTATTAGTTATAATTTTTTGGTTTATATGCTAAATTGTAATTTATTATTTTTTGTTACAAATTTTAAACTGTAAATTATTATTATATATTTAATCTATAAATGTTTAATTGTAAAAAATATATCTTTTTAGGTGATTTCACGTTTATTTATGGCGCCAGTTCTCTGCTCCACTACCCCGCAGATACGCAGGACAAGTTCCAGTCATAAGGGGATGTATATTCGTCCCAAGATCTTGAATTATAATTATGCTGTTCATATGACAGCAGGATATTCATAGTGGAAGAGGAATTTGAAGTTTGTACTGCTTACAATTTATTTAAAATTGTCATTCGAACCCATTTTAAGTAAGAGAAACTTGTTCATGTATATTCGGGCACTTAAGCTTTGGTTATAGTAATGGCCTTTAAAAAATAAATATTATAATCTGACACACTAGCCAATTGGTAGTATACCTATCTTTTGAAGTAGGTGTCCCATATTTGAGTCCAGGCAGGACCAGCTACCTAAGCGTATTAATGTGAAAATGAGTTTTCACTTTATTGGGAGATTTTCTCCTGTGATATACGTGCTGAATTTAAACCTAAGTTGCACTAATACAAAATTATGCTTATTTAGGATAAAAAATTTTATAGTATGTCACCTAATACATAAATACCTTTAAAAATGTCACAGTGTTAAATTTTTTTAAATTGTTTCCGTATGTGTGACAGAACTCCTTGATTCTTTTTATGTTGTTCACAGATCTATCTTCAGAATACTTCTGTCACTTTTAGTTAAAGTGAAATATATAGTTAAAAACAAATATATAGATTCCCATATTAAAATAATATTGTTTTACAATAATTTAGATTTATTTTTAAATTTAGCTGATGACTTTCGTTTGTAATTGAGCTCAAGAACATCCCCAAAAATACTCCAGCAGTATTCTGCCACTAGGTTAACACATAAATTCCTTGCCCCAGTTTTCCATAAGAGCAAAATTTTTGTGAAAACGCTTTCCATGTTCGTTACTAACTTCAACAAGATTTTGTGGGAAAATATTAAATTGTGGGTGTAAAAAGCAAATATATAGATGCATGTTGCACCCAATGGTCTCATATGGCTGAAGGAGTTTTCCTACAATATTCTGGTAGTTGTCTGTTTTATTTTTTACTTATGAATTGCTGAGTACATCTTTTTAATGGAGTACAAGCTTCTAGTTCAACTTCATTCAGAGAAAAATCTAAAGTTTTATCCGTTGCTTTTTTACTTATCTGTGGACAACCAAATTCCCTTAAATTATATTTTCCTCACTCAAAGTGTTTTATTAATCTAGGGCCATCCTTCGTGGCTTTGACTAACGCCTTTACTAAACCAAGATTTAAAGGAAGTAGTACAACATTTACTTTTGTGGCATGATTCTGATGCCTATGCCAAAGTTTCACTGAGTAGTGCTTGTCCTTGGCTTGGCTTGTGTATACCATTCTCACATAAAAAATACGGGTTAAAACTTGTTTTAGTAAATAGAATTTTCATGTTTTTATAATTTTCCCTCATATAAAGGTGCGCTAAAAAATAGTATGGAGAAATGTTTGTTAATATTGTGAAGAAATGAATTCAGACCATGCTTTGACTATTCAATGAAAAGTCGCCACTCAATGATATTGTGATCTTGTCTAAACTCAGCCATGACCATATCAATAACTGTACAGTAAACCAAGTCACAAGGAGAAGTAAAATACTGTACAGTTTCTGTTTTTGCCGATAGCGAGATATTGAAATATTTATATACTTCTACAGCCAAATCCAGCCTTTTAGTCGTGATACCGAAAATCCCGCTTGACCCTTAGATAAGTTAAGATTTATATTATTTTTATATATTTTTCTAGACGAAAACATGTATTTTTTGCTATTGTATGCACTCGTGAAACTTTTATTTTACTATTTCACCTGTCATTAAAAATTTCAACTTCCTGATTAATATGTGTACCTGATTATTTGTAATCACATTTAAAATATAAACTATTATAATTAGTATAATTTGTACATATTTTATTTTAAATTTGGTGTTTTAAATAATGTTTAAATAGAACACATATTTATGGGACGTTCTAGTTTTTAATTTGTAGAAGCATATATATTTTTCCAACTTTAAAGGTACCGAGGAAAATAATCCTACTATGACGTCAAACGTTTATAGTTTCCTCTACAGTAAATAAAATAAACTTTAAATGCAGTTCTTGGTCTAAGTTATGAAGAATTAGTTATGCTTTTATTATTTTATATACTATTTATTTTATCATCTTAAATATAATGTTTATATTTTAACTTCTAAAAAAATCTTCCCCTTCTTCCATATAAATATTTGATTATTTAGTGTATTAGTTATGACCCAAATTAAATGCACAAATTTAAAGATCAATTTTTAGCCATAATCAGTATCCTCTCTGGCTGTGGAAATTCATATATTATCCACAACTTTATTTGTCACTTAGACACGATGTCCAAGGATAGATTTTAAATATTAGCATGGTATTATGCATAATGGAAACATTGTCTGGAACAATTTGACTAGGGCCTCTTTTCATATTTTGTAAGTGCTTGTCGGAAATGGATGGCAAAGTTATTAGCTCTCTTCAGCTGACTATCTTGGAAGTGAAGTCAGTGAGGTGTTAGTCGATCATTTGAAGCAAGGATACCATCATCAAAATATTAGCGTAATGTTTCTTACTTAAATTATAATCAGACAGGCTAAGGGGAAAAGAGATATTTCTTTAAGCGTCCACTATATCGTTCTGTTTTGTAAAAAGCACTGGGATGAAGAATTGTTACACTATTTTGCAAGCCAGATATGGCCTTAAAATCCTAGTGTTCTACAGGAGGACTATACATACGTCACAAATATTCATCTAAGATATATATTGCTCAATTTAAAGCAAGGTACATCCTAATAGTTACGACATAAAACATATATATTTCCCACAAATGTCGGATGAGTGATGAGTGAACGTATCAAGCAAAAGTTATATAAATATTGACACGTTGCTATTACAAATCATGCCATAAACATGAGTCCCAAAGTGTTGAAGCAAGCCCATATTTGCATACTATATATCGAATGAACCCCCAGAAAACGATAAACCTGCTGAAAAAAAAGCAGAACAGAAACTTATCGTCTCTCATTGCAAGTATACCTATAACACTTTAAAAGTAAAAGTTGAATTAAAATAAATGGCACCAAACTCCGCACGGACTTTCTCACTCCATTGTTTATAAATGGGGATATTTACTAAAATATTTTAATACATGCGGAAATAAATAATATACACCAGTAAACCCAAGCATAAATTCCGCTCTACTTACGTAAACATCTTTGGACTCTAGGTTTTAAAATTTAAAATTAGATTTTTAAGACATTAATGTCCTCATTTGTATATTCCCGCCAATACAAAATACATACGGTATTTTGGATACACTAGGATCCACACTTCGTATTAAAATTTCGACTTCAGGTTAAAATTTTGGAAATTTTATTAAGGGTTTCACATCTTCAGGTCATTGCATTGATATTAAATTTCTCATTTATAAATTTTGACAAATAAAAATGGTAAATATTGACTATTGAGTATAAAATGATAGAGATAGATCATTGCTGTGCCAATAGTTCCTCCGAGAGTTTAAAGGAATAAGAACATCAAATTTTACTTACTTACTCTATGGCATTAGATAATTATAGCGTTAAAACTCAAGTAGTATCTCTATACAACTAAAGCTCAGAAAATTGTATTAATACATTTCATTATATTTCAGTAACTATTGGCTTTATAAAAATATAACTTAAATACAAGTTTTATTATTTTTAATATTAATACAATTTTGCAATGATAAGTTAAATAGTATTTCAAAGAGTTACAGATATATGATAAAAAATTAGAATTTACGCAACAGTACGTAACCTTTAAAGTTATTTTGAAGAAAAATTGGGAGTAGTCATTTGGTTTGTAATATTGATCAATACTTAGAAATGATATTTAATCAAAATCGTTTTAAACTATTTTTATAAAATCGATTTTTTTCTCTTTCACCCTTGAGGAAACTACCCTTAATTTTAGGGTTAGATATTCAGTTTCAAAAATCTTTCGGGGAAACCCTATAAAAACCCTAGATTACAACTTTTAACCCGATTGGTAAAATAGTTAAAGCCCTACTCCGAGGTACAGACATGCAAACGAAAATGAAAAAAACTTTTTTCAGATTCGGGGGATATAAAACTTCAAAATTCATCAAAATTAGGAGTTCAATATTTTTTTTACGATCACAACACTTTCTCGACCTGTAAGTTAGCGAGAAAGTAAGGAGCACACAAGACAAAATTACGTGCTCACACATAAGTTGTTGCGCAAACTGGTAAAACGAGGGGATTGTTGGAAGAAGAGGCAACTACTGGTCCAGAATTGAGCTTACATTTAGTGCCCTTAATCAGCTGTGTCTTGGGCTCATTATTAAATAATTAAGTAACGGAACACACTATAAAGTTTATATTGATATATCCAGAAACATTAAACTGTTTAAACAAACACCCCTAGCAAGCATTATCAGCCACCAATTTAGGGATCTCAAAACTGGACAATAAAATGGAAAAGTTCTTCACCTCAAAACATGACAACAAATCAGAATAGCCTTTATAGCAACAGGTTCTACAGCGCTTCTATATTACAATAAACAAAGTGAGCTGCTTTAACCTCCTGAAAACGATAGTACTTCCAATACGACAGTACTCAATACTGTACCCATACAGGCACATAAAAGAGTTGACCTTTTACCCGAACTTATTATTTACCGAGGAAATGCTGCTGATGACGTCATGGGTGACGTGAGAAATCACGACACGTCCCTCCGGGGATCCAAAATTGTGGATTTGATCAACGATCGGGTAAGAAAAAAAAAATACAGTGAGCCGTTGGGATTGTGGGAGTTTCTCACAGCGCTCCAAGAAAAAAAATGTCTGAAATAATTGATTAACACAAAACGCTTGGCACTTATTAGAGATCCGGCGCCCATACTTTAATCATCGTAATACTTATTCCTGAGAAAGAATAAAATAATAAAATGGAACGAAAGCCAGTAGATAACTTTCTTCGCCTAATGAATCATTTAGAACACATCTACTAAGGCAATGCTAATACTGTAGGGTTTCTAAGTACACTCTCACTTATAAAATCGTCAAAGTAAGATCCTGCCAAAGTACGAGAATGTATTTGTGCGTTGAACGCCTTCTCTTAACACAAATCTGTAATAATAACCAAAATCACTCAACAGGTACGTGGTGTCCAACATGAATGATCTTTATTAAGCTGATATAAACGTCTCAATAAATTATAAAGAGCCTTGTAATCAATAAACTCCATCGAAGTGTTTAGTAAGATGGTATGGGAGAGGAAGCTTCCCTTAAAAACGAAGATTCTAGTAAGGGACACCCTTCAGCTAGTTTTCAAACAAATTGTGAGTAAAATTTTAAGTTTACAAATAAACAAAGAAGCAGAGCACACTTAACATCTCGTGTGTCTATTTCTCAAAGAAGGAAGTGGATTTTATTAAACCACCAATAACCATGTTGTGAAAGCAAGCAATATGGTTAACAATTCAAAAAAACTCTAATGGGGCGCATGTGGTAATATTAAAATAAAATAGCATGTACCGCTTTATAGACATCCTTCCATACCTAGTCAATGCCTACAATGTCTAGTATTAAGATTGTGGCTATAGACGTTTCAGAGACCAACGTCCTAAAAGTAAGAGATACATTTTTCGGCAACCATCGCACAGAACAATATAGTAAACCAAAACTTAAAGTTGGTCATAAAACGATTATCAACAAATCCAAAATGTTATTCAAAAAGTGGTACGAGATATTAGCTAGGGTGGCGTGGTGGTTAACAGTCTTGTATCTTAATCTATATTGGCTTGGTTTATGTACTGGCTAGCAGTCCTGACTGACATGATATGACATGACAATAAGCTATGTTGTTGTTGTGGTGGTGGTTAACATTATTTACTTTGACATATGGGATATGTTGGTGTGTCGGTAACAGTCCTGCTTCTTACAGACCATTGGTTATGTTGGTGTTGTGGGTAAAATTCCAGTAGTCTAAGATATATCTTAATGAACAGTGTTAAACTTATTTATTAGTGCTTTTTTTCTCTACGTCAATGCTAATTAACTGAATCAAATATAAATCTGCCTCTACATCCGTTTATATCTAAGTAATATACAATATAGTTTGTTTGAAATAAAAGTACCACAATAAATCATATCACAGCAAATCATACAAATCATTGACTTTGGAACCTATCTTGATCACAAAATACTTAAAGTTCTTATGCTGAAATCACCAAATATGTATATCTAACACAGTAGTTTCACTTAATCTAACTATCCACCTTTTGTATACCTTCTTCAACATATTACTGAATACAAACAACTATTTTATATGCAAATTATATGTAGTATTAGTCACGAACTGTGACATCTGATTTAATATGTATATAACAATTTAATTTGTTGTCCATTTAATTGTCAACTAACATGGTTTTATAAAATGCCAGGGTAAGCTGTATCATGCTATTCTTGTTCTAGCTGTAACACTATTAACCCCTCTAGTCACTCAACCTCCATGCTATATAGCATATACTGTCAATCTAATGACCCCCATTGTGTGGTCTCAGAACAAACTGCATTACTCTATATCACTGTTGGGCCGACTTTAACGCTAATAATACTGAGCTAAATTTCACAAATTACTTCCGTTTTAATCGGTGTGTGTAATTTATATGACGTACACCAACAATATATTATAGTTTAATTTATACAAGGAACATTGCATTTACATCATCACTCTTAACATTTGTTTTGTAGAGTGACAATAATTATTAATGCCCAAAATATCACATTTTGCCTTTTGGTCAAATTTAAGATAGTGATAAATAAATGCGGACAATATATATGGGTTGGTGATTGAATTGCTATTTTATTAGGTTTGTACGTGAATTAATGGTAAGGCTCATCTAGTCGGGTGTTTCTAGTGCATATGAGCTCGGAGTTCACATCTTAGTTATGATGATCAGGGTTTTTATTTTCTTAAATATTTTCCCACTCTCCCATCACAGATGTGAGGTTTCAGATTCCCTAGATTCCGGTATTTTCATGCCTACCCCACCAAACTATTGAAAATATATATATTTCAAGTGGGTGGGTAAAATATAAAGTATTTAAAGAAGAATCTACAGATCCACAAACCAATAAAACGGATGACCTCACAATGAATATATTTCACTTATACTGATTGATAGACATGTCTTTAGATTGCATAGAACGATTAACACAATGGCTATAAAAAAATTGATATGGCGATTAAAAAGTTGATATTGGGGTTAGGGACTTGGGAAGGTCGCGTGGAGGAAATATATCCCCACTAGAATGCAGAATACAAATGAACCCATGAAATAACAGGTGAGGACCCAACTATACTAGGAAGCTTGACCTCCATATAAACAGCTGTATAAACTTTTATAGATAAATTCACCTAGAGCAGCCCTTTTGTTTGTAATATGTATCAATGCTCAGAAATGATATTTAATCAAAACCAATTGTAACTCTTTTCAGCCTTCTGTAAGCTTCCCTTTATTTTAGGATTAGATATCCAATAAAAAATCCCTTGGGATAACCCTATTAAAACCATAGATATCAAGTGTTAGCCTAATCGGTGAAATAGTTTATGCTCTACTTTGAGGTACAGACAAAAGGAAGGAAATGCAAAATCCACTTTTTCGGATTTGGGGGGCCATAAAACGTCGAAATTATTTAAAATATCGAGTTCAGTTTTTTTGAAGATCGCAATACTTTCTCTACCTGTAAGATAGCGAGAAGGTAAAAATGTAAAAATTGATGCGCATATGATATCAAAACGATGGTTGTCCAGCGCACTATTCACATGTAGCTTGAGAAATATTGGAATATTAGACAGAGACTACAATAATAGGTGGAAATGAAGACAATTACCGGTTCATTGACCCATCCATTCACTGTATATGATTTTTATGGATTTAAAAAAATATTGATTAATAAGTATTACAATATTACCAACCCCGTCAGAAAATGTGAAAGAATGCACCAACCCCTAACAAATGGAGTCCAATAAAATTTATGAATTTTAAAATATATTTCGGAGTTATTAAGTGATATTTTTATTGTAAATTAGGGCAGCTATTTTCATAATACAACTTTTGTTTAAGATTTAATTTAATTTATAGTAAGTAGTTTAAGTTAAACTCATACAATTGTAGTAAATTTATAAAATTCTCTTTGACCTATGAATAAAGGCAGAAGAAAATGTAAATATTATTTTAAAAATTCAGTTTTATTTTGAGCTGTAGAACTAGGTTGATAACATTTTATTTTTATAAATGATCCAAATACAGTTCTAAAATACGTAAGTAGATTTATAAATTTAACATAAATTAATATTTATTAAACTAATTCCTATTTTTTTACCCCACATTTTTCTACTGATCATGTATAGTCATATAATTTCACCAATATGTTAAAGATGAGGAAGGTCTAGTGTGGAAAAATGCACCCAGATTTTATTTATTAAACACAGAAAAACCTCTTAGTAAATCCACCCCCGTAAATCCTTGAGTCTCCTTGAAACCGGGAAACCAGACCAGAAGAGTTTGAAGCTTTAGCTCGTGGCTCCACAGATGTAGGTCCGAATGAAGTTTCGTGTTCAAAATTGCTCTTAAAACTTTATGACAATTAAAATGGTTTAATCTGCTTAATATTTTATAAATCTATAATAAAATATATTTTGTTTGCTTTCTGAAATAATTTTTTTTTAATATTCCTAAGCTTATACAGTGTTTTATTTAATTACCATTTCACACAAAAACGATATTCATTAGAATCATGTAATCAATTACCAAAGACTTTATGTTATTTTGTATTTAGTGACATCTCTTTCTAAGTATTGAAGACAGTCAGAGTGAATTTATTTTCAATTAAGGCACTACTAAAGTTACAAGAAAAAAGGTTAAATCCTGCTTAAACCACAAATCAAACTTAGATTCATGAGAAATACGTACTTTTTTGTATCCCTTCACAGTTCTAACAATCTATCCAGACATATGGACAGACAGACAGACGGACACCTGAACATTTGAAGACTTGCAAAGGGATGACGTGACAGAAATATGGATGGCCTTAATGCCATCCTAATGCTACACCATACCAACTTTAGGCTCCTGTTATTTCTTCATTAATTCTCTCCCTTTAACTTCGTTTTCTCACATAGGTTGACAGAACTGTCGAATCACCGTGAGATGACAACATTCAAATTTCGGATTTTCCCTCACCGCCTAGCCTCTAAGCGCAATAATAGAATGTTTTGGTTTGAGATAAAAATAGTTTTCTTAAGTGCACTTCCCAAATGAAAATAGATGCTCTGAGTAGAGTAATAATAATAACTAGTATTCCGGAGCAATTTATAAAAAAAAAATCTTCCTGCACTAACTGGTGTTAGTTCTGGTACAATCTCCAATTTCATATTCATAGGAACTATGGAGTGACTGTATTTCAAGTTTTAGGGCATATATTCAATCTTACAGCTTAGATCAATCAACAGCGTATCTGTGAGCTTAGGGTCCGGGGTTCGATTCCTGACGTTGCCAAAAAAAAATATCATTGGTAATATGTGGGTTTACTCTTTCACAGTGAGGAATTAATGGCCGGGGATGGATGTTGTGCCTGTTTTATTCTTAAGTTAGTTTATAAGGGATATAAAGCCACGACAGGCCTAGCAAGTCGGTACTGGAAAATATATGACTTGAATAAAAAACTAACCCGGGCCACAGGTGGGAAATGTAATCGATGTAAAGTAAAGAACGTGTATTCAAATCAAAAAGGCATTGTTTGGATTCTATATGATATTAGTTAAAACATAATTTTGATCAATTCATTTATAAAACCATAATAAACTATAAGGTTTAAGAACTGTATACACTTGGAGTGGAGTGGAGTGGTTTGAGTTTAAACTCAAAATATAAAATATAGGTGATTTCATCGACAACCATTATCAATGTTCGTGAAAATGAGATGTATATATATATATAAAAACTAATCTCTTCAAATTATACTGATTAATGTTCAAAATATTAACAACTTGAGTTTGTTTGAATTATTCTATATAATATTTTATAAATAATGTAGAAAATAAGTTTGATTGGTATTTTGAGTATTTGTTATTCTTAGGCTAAGAAATAACTTTATATAACCAATCTTGTATATTAAAACAGATACATATATTTTAAATATTGTTTTTAACAGACAATATTAAGCCAAATCCTCCTATAAAATAAACATATTTTGTCTATGATACATTGGTCTAGTATTCACTTGTTGAAAAGGTATAGAATCAAATTTTTTAAAACACCCCCATTATGTGATTGAACATATGTATTTTTAACAAAGTTGGTATCATTAACTGTTAGAGAGGATATGATGCTCAAAAATTATTTATAATCTATTAAAAGCACTATGATATATTCATTAAATATTATTTTTTTAGATTAATATTCCAACTATTCTATAAGTAGTATTTAATACCACGCATCTCTTTAACATTTAATAATAAACTCAAATTTTAATTAATTTTGTAAATTAAAATGTTTTTAGAAACAATGTGTTCTCAATGGTTTTAATATATTTTGAAGAGTTTTTATACATACACACATACATGTGTGTGTATTTATAGAATATATAAAATCTAATAATTTATTTTTTCAATAGGAGTACTTAAACACCCAAACCTCTAGTATCCTTATCTAAAGATAGAATTCCTATTAAAATGTTCTTGTTTTGGGGCTAGTGTCAGACCATGATGATGATGATGATGATGGTGATGATGATGATGTTGGTGATGTGTGGTGATGGGAACGTAATTAATAAACAATCAGCCTCAACAACAACGCTAGGCTGTAAGCCAGCCTCAGGTGTAGAAAACGTTTTTTCAGGCGTTGTTTGAAGGAAGGCGGCACGAACGCCGCGCGCTTGTTGCATGCCGTCCGTTCTTCCTGTCTGACAACAGATTGCTGGAGTAATTAGTTCACACACTTAACGAAGCCTACCTTACCTACACGTTTATATGAGGGCCGTCATAAGACACAGAGGTAAGAAATTAAGATGACAAGGAGACCTGTGTGAGATGGAATCACTGGTAGAGCAAGTTTATTTATCATGCAGATCGAAAAGAAAGGAAAAATACTTTTAAGAAAATTTAGATAGTAAAATTGGTGTTTATTTTGGACGGAATGGTTTCAACCACAATATTTTTATACAGCTAAACCTGCCTATAGATTATGGTTTAGTCTTGTATTTTTTTCATAATTTAAATTAATTATACACCAATTGAATCTTAAATATATTCCATTAATAATTTGGTATTTTTAAATGAGTTTGATTTCATTGTGAGAAAATATTATATTCAAGTTGCATTATTCCTTTTATTTAAATTCCCCTAAGTTATATATTTCAAATTGCCTTTATTCGAAAAAACAACAACTTTGTAATACATTTTATTTATTGAAAATGATATATGAGTTTATTAGAAACTAGTATTACTGACAATCACAATAATATTAAAGTGAGCCTCTTTCTAAAGGTATGATCAAATAAGTTACACATTTTTTGTGTTCGAATTTGACTTCACTATTTCCTGCCCATAAAGTAGTTTGTTTATTTTGTGATTGATCCATATCTTGATACCCATTAAGGATATATATATATATACAAAATATGGTAGAAATGAAGAAGATATAAATAATTATAGTAAATACACCCGCATTTGTTTAAATGTAGAGTGGAAAAATATTTAGGATAAAATACCTTCAATTTCCTCTTACAGAATTAGAGCCCAGGTATACATGTCATCGTCAATTGAGTCAATGTTAAGAATGACACATCTTACCATTCGACTACCAGTAAGAATATTCAGTTTGTAGTCTATCATAATATATTTTTAAAGCTAAAAACCAAAAATTGATATCTCAGTTTGAGAAAGGCACAAGAAAATTATGGGGACTCTATTTAACCAAGACAATTTTCGAAAATTAACAATAACTTATCAATGTTGAAAAATAATATTTATAGTAAATTAAACAGTATGCATATAAAATTCACGAAAGAAAGTAGAAGAAACTGATTAAGAAGCGGTAAAATAGTAATAACACAACTAAGCTATTTTGGTTTGATGAATTTTGAAGTAAATTTACCTTTGTTAGGATTTTTACTGTCTTAAACAAAAGTTGCTATATCTTAAAAACATAAATTCTTCTACAGCTGATCAAGTATTTAACATTTGCACTAGTGCACTAAGCACTAATACTCTACAGACTGATTCTACAATTACATCATTCCAAAAATTAATATTCACAATATTACTCTATAAAGCTGGAATGATCAGATTATTTCTTTGCAGACATTTATTAGACCTACTTTAGGCTATGTACGCAAATTTTGTACTATGTAGAAAATATGAATAGTTACATATATAAAGGCCTAAATATATATATATATTTAATAACAAATTTATGTTAAATAATAAGAGTACAGTAATTTATTTTTATAGTAAATTATTGAACTAATAATAAAAAGATTTACAAATTTAAATACTAGTAATTATTTAATGAGTTATAAATTACAAAATAATTTGTCAATTATGTCTTCTTATATAATTGTTAAGCCATTTACTATTTTTAATTTAACTTTCTCTTCTAATACTACTCTTCTACTACTACTACTACTACTACTACTACTACTACTACTATTACTATTCTACTACTGACCTATTAACTATATAAGTTTTATAAAGTTAATTACAAACCTAATCTATTTTTCTACAAGCCTAACATAAACAATATTAATCAACTCACATAAACCATAGTAATAAATATAGTAATATTAATAAAAGTAAAAAAACGCATTATTATGATTGTCATCACACCAATTCCCACGGCCTCTAAAAATAATCCTTTCAACTACTCGTGTCATTGGTGGCTGTTTAACTGACCGGTACTACCAACGTTAGCAACGAAAACCAAAGGAAATTCCATCAAATATGATGAAAATTAGGAAGAAAGTAATATTGCCTTAAGTGACAGCTTTAATACAAGAAATCGTTTAATTACCTTGGTTTACAGCTATATAGACTTTCTTTTCCCATTATAAACTTTTCTTGACAAGGAAAGAACAATATTAAAGCCCTCGAGGTAATTTTCAAGGTTGAGTATCTGTCTGATGAAGCTTAGTGAACATTTTTATGAAGTGTGGAGGAATAACTCCCTTGAAGACAATCAAACTAAAGTTTATTCAACAGACTTTGATGGACGCGTGGTCCAAGGCGTTACTCCCGTAATAGACAAGACTGACGATTACAGGAATAACGTGGTTTGAATTTCTGTTGGCTGTACTGAGGGTTTTTTTTCTTAATGTTTTATCACTCTCCCTCCACGCAAATGTGGGAACATTTTTTCTAAACTCAATATTGAATATCCTCAACTTACTAGCATAATTAGTACATATGCATACAACCCAAAAAGGCGGTATAATGAATTGCTTGAAAAAATAAAAATGAGTATAGCAAACTAAAACTTATTATTGGTATATATTTCTTTTGGTTCGTAGTTAATAATGATGACCATATTAATATGATACAGTCATCCAGGAATGTAATTTGGAGGTAGTACAAGGGAATTCGAAGTTTAGGATTCCTAGTTTAATCCAAGTATTTTTTGTAAGGTGACGTAATAAATTTGATAACAACATTCTTTGATATGAGGTTATTTTAGTGTAAAGTGAGTATTTGAGATATAACAGTAAATTAGTGACTATGTTCTATTATGAAATATTTTGGTATTATAAGGGGATCATTAAAGCCCAAAATAGAACATATAATGGCTTATGATAATGTATTAATATATATAGAGAGATTTCATCTACAAAGTTATTAACCGTTTTTATATTTAGATATAAAGTGTTTGTACAACAGTCGTATATTTCAGTAGCTATTGGCTAGCAATGGAAATACTTTTATTCAATCATTTTTAATGTATATAAATATACTTACTACATTTTTAACGTTAGCTAAATCTAATGGGGAGAATGTGAAAAAGAGAGTTTAAATTTGTTTTTTTATGGAGAGAAGATAGTAAAACCAAATTGATAAATCATGTGTGGAAAACTAACCCAACTGCTCATGGTCAACATTCTAACCCCAAACACCCACTTAACGGTAACTCAGTCCAAAACAGGTCTAACACGTTAAGACCATGAAACCAACAGCTGGTGTGGGATTAATTGTATTTATTTTTCTGCAACGGATTATCTAGTACACAATGCGGTCTACTATTTTTTTTTTAAGTGAAATATGATGAATTTTCTTGGAATGGGACCACGGCATATTTTTTATTAATTATAGAGTTTTAAAATTAAAGATACGTAATTAAACGCATAAACCAGCACAGTAACATATCAAATCGACTTAAATCCTGTTAAATTTTAATTTAAATAATATTATGCCATGTCTTAAACGGTGGTTGCATGTTTTTATGTGAAACTCTCGCAGTAGACTCTGCCTCCATTGGTGAGGAGGTTAGGATTCAAATGTTTTTAAGAGTATATTTCCTGAAGAGTCCTCAAATCTCTCTCTACTTAAATGTGTGTACATTTACTCTATGTAATACATTACTAATCCTTACTTTATTATAATAATGGTGACCTGGTGGTCTAGGGATAAGGTGTCAGACCTCTGTGCTGAGGGTCCGGGGTTCAATCCTCAGTCTCGGCACAGATTTATCTGATTGCCAAACATTTCCTTCACCTCTGACAAGACGTGTTTTAATCACAAGTTGTGAATGTGGGGAATACCAGGCCTCCACCGTGGTTCGTATCCCAATTTAAACTGTAGGAGGTGACCTGGCGGTCTAGGGGTAAGGTGTCAGACTTCTATGCTGGCGGCCGGGGTTCGATCCTCGGTCCCGGCAAAGATTTATCTGATTACCAAACCCTTCCTTCACCTCTGACAAGACATCTTGTGAATGTGAGGAATGCCAGGCCTCCACCGTGGTTCGGATTCCACGTTAAACTGTAGGTCCTTCATTTCATCTCACAATCACCCTACCATTACACATTAGCGTAAGTGCGTATAACCCGAACGGGTAGTAAGACGCGGTGCTAATAATAATA
>CABEEJ010000069.1:215685-247966 GCA_901482245.1 Timema douglasi
CCCCCCCCCCTCCCTTCTGCCATATAATAGTTGTTAGTAGAAATCCATAACTTAGTCTGTAAATGTTAAACTGCGGAAACACTCAAAATAAGCAACACATTTCTGACTATATTACTGGTAGTGTAAAAAATGTTTACTATCGGATTGGTTTGGTTCTTTTTCGATAAAGTCTGAATTGATGGTTTAGGATTAGTTTAGTTGCGTCTTAGATTTAATTTTAAAAATACAACACTAATACAAAGAATGAGTTGCTTACTGCAGAACTTCTGATAGAGGAAGAACTTTTCAATAAAGCTTTATACAATATCTGATATCAAAACGAGATCTATGAATACTTAAAATATTCCCCAAATCTTGGTACCAGCCTTGTAATAAGTGTCCCAACCTGGGGAGCACAGGTGTGTTGACCCGTCGTGATCTGGTCGTCCCTACTGTCCAAACATCGTGATGGTATAATCCTCTGACGTGATGGTCTAATGTAACCACTTCCAAGTCTGCCAATCAACAAGGGACTAAGTCAAAATATTCCCAAGCACACATTGACACTTTTTCATTGCCGTTTTTTTTCAAATACATTTTAGCTCAGAGCAGGTCACTGCATTATGGGGATCGCCATTCAATCTCTGGCAGGCGAGGTTCGACGGTGAGAACCAATTTTGTTAATTACTGATCGAAATATTTTGTTAGGGCGAACAAAATAGGAAAATATATTGGGTAAAACCAAGTTTAAAAATGTTATTATAAATTAAGACAGATACTATGTGACTCATTTCCTGTACGTATGATAAGAAAAAAAAATAGGATGTTGTTAATAATGATCTCCCCCACCAATGCACAAGTGAGAAAAAAGGTCTTCCACCATCCTAAAGGGTCGAACCTGCCAGCACCTGAAGACAGTTTACCTGCTCTTGTTTCGTTTTAAATATTATGATAAACTCGTGATAATTTGAAACTGTTATCCTCAAATAAGGAAGCAGGGAGAAGAATGAGTAAAATAGTTTGTAATAATCAATATCAAAATTAACACATGTGTGAAATAAACTAATTTTCAAAAAGTTAGCCCTAATAATAACACTTATGTTGAGACTTCTTCTTCATTCGTTTAGACATGTGTAATGTCTTAAAAATTTCACCATGGTGGTACTTCATAAGAGATCTTACTTACTGCTAATAGATCTAGATAGCATACTTCATATTTATAACATTTATTCACATTCAAAGGCTCTTGGCAGGAAAACACAAGTTATGATTCTTATTTCTACTACAGTTTCATCAACATAAGTGGTATTTGAGTAGAGTGCTCTCCTCAGGACCTGATGTTTGTGGGTTCAATACCAGTCAGTGTCAACGAGCTTTTCTTGATCGAAAAAAATGTTTGGAGAGAAATTAAATTCGTCGGGCCCATGTCTATTGTGGGATGTAATAGAACCCTGGAAGGTGTGTGAAGATACCTTTCCCTGCAAAACTTGTAAGACCTTTCGCTTGTAGAAATTCTTTCATGGACGTATATAAATAGTAGGTTCAGAGATTGCACGTTAAATACCTAAATTAATAATACATTGAATAACTTTTAAAACACTATAAAAATATGTTAGTCTTGGTCCAAAAGGCCTAGTAGAATATGTTAACCTTGAGCTTAAAATCTTACGAGAAATATGATGTCTGTTTCAGTTGAGGTATAAAACAACCCACTTTATGCACATTAATAAATAATTCCAGTAGAAAATTAAATACAACCTAAGACTTATCAAACTCACCTGAATCTGCGATTTCACAACAAAAATGAAACACAAGTATTGACTCTTTCATAGAAATGATTGTCATCAAATTAAGTGTGTTATTTGCTCAAATCCATTTTATATGTAATATATTATTCTTGTAATTTAAATTTTAAACGCTTGATTGATCAAGTTTATTATAATTACTGCTATAATAATTTATTATATTTTTATATAAATGTTTTTATATTATATTATAGGAAAAATAAAATCTTTGAATTTGGTAAATTTTTAAATTAATATTTTTATTGTAAATTTATTTAATTTAGATTTAAGAACCATAAAATATTACATAAATAAAAGACAGAGAAACTAAAAACTCGAAGTTTATGTAACACTGTTTAGAGTAATTTTCAATTATTTTTTTCATAAGCCTTCAGCCTAATTTGTTTAATTTTTCTCATGGGTGTTTTTGTTTTCTTCAATGTTATTTCTACTTCTCGGATGTATTTTGAGTTACTTTTGCTCTGATGTGCTATAATTGTTGCAAATCTTTACCCGTCACTGTGACAAATTATTTCGTCCAGCTAATATGTATCTAATGGGGGCATAGTATTCATATTTATGAGAAGGCCTACATTAGCTTTTACTGTATTTTATTTCTACACTCGAAATGGCAAAAAGTATTATTAATACTAATTCCAATGTATTTAGAGCCCTCTATATGTTTCTTTGGCCACCGACGATAAATCGATCCATTGATTGACTCATTACTGTTCTTGAACATTCCACACAAGCATTTATAGAGTACTTCTGGAACAGTCAATTTTTTGAATATGGTTTTTATAGCTCAAACTACATCAAAAGTTAAATCGCTCATATTTTTGTGACTTTCTAGCTTGCCACTATCTTTATCTATTTTGTAATTTATTTGGGAATACTTTTCTTTTAGCGGCTAATCATCTTTCACAGATAAGGTTAAAGAAAATTGCCCGCATTGCCTTTGACATTCAATGCTGCAGTTACTAATACATAGAGCATTGATAATATTATTTTGTACCTTATCAATCCTGGTACCAGTCGGTCACTATTTACCACCCTTTTTTCTTACGCCAAACCTCTTAGAATATTTCTCAATCTCTTCTGTTACTGTCCTACACATCTCGTTTTGGTCACTAATTTACCTTTGTAAAGATCAGGGTCAACTTTTAGAATCTCCATCCACTAAGAATTTTATATATTCTAGACTCGTTTTTTTACTATTATCGAGGAAACTATCCTGAAAATCCAACTAAACTAAGCTTCTAAAATAAAAGTGGTAATCGTGAATTTCATACTACAAGATTGAAGTGCTAAAAATAAAATATTCCGTTTAAAATATGTGGCAATTTGTTTGTAAACTCATAAAATTAAAGTGACACATATTTTGTAAGTAGATAAAACGTGCTTTAAGACGAGAACAAATAAAAAAAACAGTTTTTTTTAAATATTTATTTTTTGGTTTTATATAAAATAATAAATTGTCTTAATTATCTACTATTTTTAAGTTAATTAAAAGCTTTTTTATTAGTTAAAATATAATAGATATAAACTATAGAAACATTAGTATCCAATCTATCTGGTATTATGTTGGTAACTGTATAGTTTAATATATATAGACTAATGAATAGATCCTCTATGGTTTAATATTTAATTATGTAATAGAATTTTCACCTTTATTGTAAAATAATGGTTAACAATTATCAATATCTAAAATCCTATATTCTAAATAATTTATATGTATTAATATTTTGTTAGCAAAAGATCTAATTATAAATTAATGGGCAAAATATATTATGAAGTGTAAATGGCATATTAATAAAAACTTGGGGTTATTTGGATCAAAGGTGAAGGCTGGGACTATTTTAATAAGATATTTATTTGTATATTTTACTAAACATATTAGGCTCAGTTAGTGGTAACTAAGTTATTATTATTATCACCGCGTCTTACTACCCGTTCGGGCTATACGCACTTACGCTAATGTGTAATAGTAGGGTGATTGTGAGATGAAATGGAGGACCTACAGTTTAACGTGGAATCCGAACCACGGTGGAGGCCAGGCATTCCCCACATTCACAAGATGTCTTATCAGAGGTGAAGGAATGGTTTGGTAATCAGATAAATCTGTGCCGGGACCGAGGAATGAACCCCGGCCGCCAGCACAGAAGTCTGACACCTTACCCCTAGATCACCAGGTCACCTGGTAACTAAGTTTGTAGAGAATATAATATGAATGAAAAATTATAATTAACTTACATAATATAAAGATATATTTGAAATGGTTTCTGATGATATTAATTTTTATTGTTTCATTTGGTATTACTAGGCCAATTAAATGTTGACACCGGATCACTGGTGGATGTGTTTCTAATAGAGCAAAAGAGCCCTCCATTTGTTCAACAAATACTATACCTTAAACCTTGAAAGTTTGTTAACATTGTATTGGTTTTTAATGTTGGATGAATTAGTATCAGAACATCTACCTCCTATTCTAAAGGTACTGGGTTCAATTCCGATGCCTAGATGTATATTCAAACCATATTATAAAATTATAGCTTTCTTTTTATCAACGGTTACCAAAATGAGAATTATTGATATTTTAATATTAATACGAATATTACTTATTTTTTACAAAAGGAAAAATTAATAAATACTAGAAATTGCAATTAAGAAAAATTATAAAAATCTTTTGTGATTATTAATGTTTAGTATTAAATTTGTTGTATTTATTATGAGCTCTATGAGCCATCTGATTGTATCAACCCATGAAATTTAAACTAACTTAATTCTACAACAGTAACAACAGCCTTTACCCTCACCAGTAATTCATCATTGGGAAAGAATAAACAACATGTTACCACTAATTCATTTTTCTGCATTGCAAGAAATTTAAACCGGGATCTTATGTTGAGTAAAAAGACGTGCTACAAATTGAACCAAGCTTCAAAACAACTTAAGTAACGTTAATTATCTAGGTACTCGGTATTAAATTAAAGTATGAATTAAATATGGTGCAATATATAAGAAAAATTTTTGCAGATAAACAAATTATATAAATTGAATTGATTAAAAAATTGTTATATTTTGAATTGTTTATTTTTTAGGTCAAGCGTGCTTAATCTAAAGGTGGTTCTGTTTAGGTAAACGCCTTTCAAATTTGCTCATCAAAGAGATTCTGTCTATATCTGAAAGTGTGCTTTGTTTGTGTATGCTCGGTCGACCCCCCAGTCGGGCTTTCTTCAGGACCTAGTCCCTTACTACCCGGACTAGATTGTCAGTAAAATACGCTGGGTACAGTAGTTGAGCCTTTAATTATTATAAAAGGAGGGCAAGAGTAACATTATCTCAATTAATTACAGTAAGGAATCGTCATGGTTGGTGATTTTATTTTTTTGTTTATATCTTGGCTGCAATTGAAGGAGTGAATTTTTAATAGAGCAATATTATTACTAGAGGATGATGATGATGTACGGATATTACGTAGGCTTTTGGTGAAATTCGTTAACGTAGTTTCTTTTAGATAGGCCTACATAATTTGATCTGGGGAAAACAAGCCTGCTGTTAGTCGAACGATATAATATACACTTCCTTCAACTATAAATTACTAAACTGCCCTTTGATATAATTTATAAATATTTATTCTTAAATTTAAATATAAGTAATGCGTAAGCCTGAACAGGTAGTAAAACGTGGTGATAATAAATATATATACACATAAATACATTTGTAACTCATGGGATGAGAGTATGGAGGATAATATCTTCTGAACAAATATAAGGTATATACTAGATGTAAAGGTATTTAATGGGTTTTTTTTAGCACCACGTCTTACTACCCGTTCGGGTTATACGCTTTAAGTACCAATTACTCTAATGGACTAGGAACTTGGAAGGTTGAAATAGAGGAAGTGAACCCGCGTTTGCGTGGAGGGAGAGTGGAAAATCATTTAGTAAAAACCACCCCCAGTTCACCCGACTGAGATTCGAACCTCAATCTCCCCGTTCTCAGCAGTCGAGCTTCAACACGACAAGCGGGTTAGCCAACTACGCCACTGAGGCGGGTTATTTAATTGGTGTTTGTGCTTTTATGTTTAGAGTTATAATCAGTGCGCGACTTTTTAAAATATGGTAGCTGATTTGACAATTATTTGAAAAAACAACCACATCAATGGTAACGCTGACTAAACATTAAGCTTGTCTAATCGGGCTTACCCGGTTAGAGGGGCACGTCTTGGCGTTGAAATCCCTGCAAGGTGTGAACAAGCTTGTTTTTCTTAAATAGTTCACCAATCTACCTTCAAGCAAGTGTAGGTGTATGTTATCTGATTCTTTCCTTTCCCACACATATTCATTGAATGTGATTATATTAGGATATTTTGGATTGGTCATGAGCCATTCAAATCAGATTTATCTATGAGTGTGTGATAAAGGATATTTGAAATTATTACCATCCGATTCTAAAAGCATTTATTTGAGATGCTCATATTATATTTTACGTGTGAACTATACCATGCCGTATTATGTGAAAATGGTAAATATCACATAGGTGTAGCATACAATAATACAAAATAATTAAAAACATTTTGAAACAATAATCCTCTGAAATAATTTGAAACTTAAAAAAAAGACACACACATATATATATATATATATATTACAAAACAGGTAACATTTGAAACCATAAAATTATTTGGGTGTTTTATTATATAGTTAAAATCATAACATAATATTATGTATGTAACTTGACATAATGTAACGGGGGTGTGACCTGGGAGGTCATGGGCCATTCAGACGTTACCACGTGTGAACCACGAGTTGTTTATATTGAGGCTACTTATTAAACAAGATTGAAAATGTATACAGAATAATCAAGATTTTAATTATTAAAAATAAAACAACACATACGCCGATTAAGCTACAGCTAAATTAGGCATTGAATTAAATAATGAGCACCATAGTTAAGTATCTAAATTAATAAATTAATAGTAACACATAAAATATAATTAAATTAATGATAATGGATAAGAATACCAAATGGCTAATTAAAAATTTAAATGGCAGTCTCTTATAATTTTCAGTAACTGTATAATTCACTGTCGAAATCCAAGTCGCTTAACACCACCCCACGCAAAGAACACTGCGATGACTCATGTTACACGGAAGCTAGAGTCATTGATTCACTCAATGAACACACCGGCCCACTTACAAAACACGCTGGTTTGGAGCTAAGAACGGAGAATACCTTGATTCCTCCAACTGATTATAGGCTATATAGAGGTCACAGCTAAGAGTCCAGAATTTCTGTATAACTAGACTATTGAATTCGAATGAAATGAACCCAGGTTCTCCTATATGCATCACTTTTCTTCCATTAAGTCCCCCTCACCCTCTTGTACCAGTATGTGGTGAGGCTGGCTGGCTACCTGCTAAACAAGGAAGAAAAAAGAGAATAGAGAGGGTATACAAATGGCGAATGCTCCTGCCCAGCTGTCAGACCCTAATCGATTTACAATAAATTTACTAGCACAGGTGATTGCATGGTCTAACTCATCACTTTGTGTTTTAGAATAGATGACCAGTGAACGGGAGTTAGGGGTCTGGATCCGAGTCAGATAGTCTTACGATGGCTTATAACAATTGGTTTCTCACTTTCCTTATAAGCAATTGTGGACACATTTCCTCCAGAATATGGTATTCCCTATCCCTATTCCATTACCGTAATTAATGTATGCGTATAACCCGAACGGGTACTAAGGCGTGGTGAAAAAATAAATGAAACGATTTTATAGTGTTTATCACAAAAACATGCATTTAATAAAATAAATAACTACACGCCAAGGTTGCATAAATTTATATTGCTATATCTTCCATTACGCCAGTTTTTTAATATGAAACTATTAGCTTTATAAATTTAATATTTTATATATAGCATGTCCAATAAAATCATTTATAAAATCTGTAATTGGCAATAAAATAATTATTGATCATTGAACTCATCTCTAGTATTTCAAATATTATGTTGACACTTAAGTTAAAGTGCAAAATTTACCAATGCATACAACCCAACTATAAAGGTAAGTATGGGTGCAAACATGTGTTTTAAAACAAAGATTTTCTTGTAACAGTGACTGATTAATGTGTTGATATTTTATTGAAAATTATGCACTTTAATTATCTCTAACACAGCTTTACTTATTTATATTAGTAAATTAGGAAAAAACACACATATGAGTTAACTTTTAATATTTGAGAAATGTACTCAGGTAGGGATTCAACACTAGACCTTTTATGAGTCCCATCGTTAACAACATAGCTATGTATCTTCTTTTTTTTATGTCTCTTTAGTGCTGGGTGATGCGTTACAAAGAGTATTTGACAATTAACCGGTGGTTCAGTTGGAGAGTTTAGCCAAATGTGCTGGTTCGAAAATCTATTTTTGTAAATAGTTTACAAATATACCACTCAAGGCCGTAGCCAGTAAAATATTTCAGGGTAGTTTTTGGGGCCTTAGCCCCATAATGGCCACAGGTGGATTGTATTTACAAATAATAATGACTCTACAATTTATCTGGGTCTATTTTGGTATGGTAATTAAGGGCAGAGATTAATAACATACAATATTTTACATTTATTTAATATTTAGAAACGTACATATCACGTCCAGTTTGAAAATTTAAATTCAGCACTTACTAAATAAACGCAACCCTAGTGGCGCCAGAATAGAAAGAGGTGGTTTTCATGGGGGTGGGGGACTTCAAGGGGTGGCATTTACAACTAAAAATAATTTTTGCTCTATTATATATTTATTTCCCTCCCATCTTATATCTCTAACAATAGCTAAGGTACTACTAAAGAAATTGTTGGGGTGGACCATTGCAACTGATGGCCATAGCTATATTAGGACCCTTACCAACTACCAAATGGGGAAAGAAAAATTATTATATATGTGTCAGAGTAGATTACTAGTTGGCTGAGAGCATATTCTCTGCAAAACCAGAAGGCAGTCACTGTGGAAAGAGTTATATTGAACGAACTCATCAGCAGGTTTAGTGTCCCTACTGAACTTTTCACCAACCAAGACAAAATATTCGATGGAACAGTAAACAAATACTAGTTCAATATATTACAGATTTCGAAGACGCCAACAACAAGCTATCACCCAATATGAGATGGTTTAGAGGGCATGATGTGTGAGTGGGTAAATTAAAATCAAAATAACTTTTATATAAATTTGTCCATACTAACGATGGCGTACCATTCAAGTGTACACGAAACTACTAAAC
Organism: Timema douglasi; assembly: GCA_901482245.1. NCBI lineage: Eukaryota > Metazoa > Arthropoda > Insecta > Phasmatodea > Timematidae > Timema > Timema douglasi. Next base: position 224,728 of record CABEEJ010000069.1, read on the forward strand.
AGACCACCTTTGATGTTATGTTTGGAAGACAAGCTCGCTTACCAGTAAATTTATTGTACGGGAGACCAACATTGAAATTATGGAAGGTAGTTACGCCCACTTCATACACAGTGGAGCTCCATAATCTTCTAGAATCTGCATATGGACAAGTCCGAAAAAATATTAAAATGGGATAGGAAAGGCAAAAAGACGTATATAACCACCGTTGCTCTGTTGAAGCATATGAAGTATAAGACAGAGGGTGGTTACAAATACCTGCAATAAAGAAAGGTTTGACTGATAAGCGACACAAACAATGATAGGGTTCCTACGTTGTCAGGAAAAGACTATCGAATTTAACAGACGATGTTCAATACACACTAAAACTATGAAAATACCCTGTGGTTCACTTCAATGGGCTAAACTATACTCAGCCAGAGATCCATCCACGAGAATAGGTTGGACCATAAACTACTACATTCAGAATCGTGGTGAGGGAACAAGGGCCGTGACTACAGATGACACTTCCTTGGAGTTTCATGCAACTGGCATCAATACCCACGAGTGAACGCTGGTAGATGGTGTAAATTCCACAGGCTATTAACAACTAGGTAGCAGATGTAAACCCAGATGTATAAGAAGTTCGTCGATACTCAGCCCAGAATAGAGCACAGACAATTCCATTCAAAGGCGCCTTTAGCGCAATGATTGAAATTTTAAATAAACACTTTGAGATTTAAAGTTGTTTTGGTCTTATATCAATTACATGTATGTACATATATATTTATTGGTGTCTATGTGTTGTTGGGTTGGGTTGGGTTTTAGTGTAGTGAGAAGGAATGAATGCAAATTTAAAGTTAGTGGGGAGCATTGCCCTTTCAGTTGGAATAGTACACTACTCACTCCTCCCCTAGCATTATTCAGGACAGTAGTGTTGGCGGAAGATTAGAGTAGCTAAGTAGTATGAGTTCATAACTAAGAGCAGTAGATATCATATTCTGAAAATTCCCGTGTCCAGGTGTCATTTGTCAATTTTCAAAATATTAGATCTAAATGGTGTTATCCTCACTAAAATGCATCAATGATAGCTTCGGCTATTTGACTCACTAAGAGCAGTAGGCCTAATATATATTGTACTTTATGGTGTGCGAGAATGTAGAATAAGGCAATGTTATACTAACTATATCTAGAATGATACCTATCACATTGCGACGGGTGATTGTTTCATCTCAGCCTCTCACGTCAAACTTCTCAAACTCTAACAACGATGGCATTCTGACAAATACGTATCTACATCAGTTCATCAAATCAGCAACGGCTACCTATAACATTTTCTATACGTCTGATACCTTATCTGGCCTATGAATCGTGCGTCAGCTTCTGATACTAGGTTCAAATTTATGTCAAGTAGGATTCACTATAGATAACGGAAATTATTTAGCAATGCTGCAAATATCAACTGATCAATAATTAAGACCTCGTTTTGACAATTATAAAGTCAAGAGGTAGATTTTCATGAGTTCTGAACGTAGAGTCAAAACTCTTCACTGGATGCTAGGGACCAAACCTGCGCCAGAGATTTGTATTCTGCAGAAGTTCGCATTAGTGGGCAAGTGGGATATATGTCCATTTCAGCTTATTTTGTTCAATGGCGGGGGGAACTGGGTTGTATTCATGATTGTCCTTCCCCCTGAACCCAATAAATTGTATCTAAATTATAAGTACATCATTTCTTCCCTATTCGGTTAGCTAGATGCAGATAATACGTAAAGCAAAAATTAGTACTAATATACGGTGGAAAGATTTGGATGTGGATAACCCGACGGGTATTAATAAGTTCTACAAAAGTATTATTTAGCATATGTTTCAATCGTTAGTCTACGAAAATACCATTTAATTTTTTATTATTTCTCCTAATTCTTTCAACAGTAAATTAAGTCATAAATATCTTATACTAAAGAAAATAGCTAAAATAAATTTTTCCTTCACTATTAATCTGTCTTGGCCAGATTGGACAGTCATAGATTTACAGGAAAAGACATTTCTCATAAGATACTAATTATTTGACAAATAGTGCATTTCTAGTTAATAAGTCTTGTAAATTGAGAGTGATTAAATAGAACTTCGCTGGTATTATTCTCTTTTCAAATCTAATATTTTAACACCGAGGCATCTAAAGAATGTCCATTCATATTTTTTTAAACTCAAATGTGATGAAAATCATGTGTACGCTCTATATGTGTTTCAATATTCTTGAAATACGTATTATATGCTTTTTCATAATAATACCATTTATTATTGTTAGGTGCTTCAGTGAACTTAGACCACCAATGCGTCTTATCCTTTACCTCCTCCTAGAGCTGCTAGAATTTTCTTCTTTCCTTAAAATCTTCTAATAATTTAATCTTTTTGTTTCCTAAGCTCCTCTTTTCTTCATTCTTTCCTTCTATGATGTTGTGAAGAAGACAGTTCCTCTTAAGCATATGTTTGATCCAGTTTTTTTTTTTACCTTAGAATCACATCCAAAATGGTGGGCTTCTCAACCACTCTTATTAAGAATTGTTCATTTGCCAACCTGTCTGTCCCCCCGATATTCTCAAGTCATCTCCAGCACCACATTTCAAAGCTCTCCAATTATTACTTTATTTTAAATTGCTATTTATTATTAGTTTAAGAGCTCTCCCCATTTATGGTGACACGAAATGTTTCTTAATGATGTTTTAATAAATGAGTGACGATGAGTTGCTTTGTAACTTTTGTTTTAGAAGTACTCGTAGTAGTAGCAATTGCTATAACAATAGTAACCACGTTAGTTCTGATAAAAGAAGCTGTAGAGGTTGTAGAAATATCAGCAACGAAAGTAGTATTAGTAGTCTAATAATTGAAATAGCAGGATAATAATTACAGCCTTAACAGCAGTCGTAGTTTATGAGACACTAATGGTTTATAAGTGCTTATAATCACAAGAAGACTAAAATACTAACCTATTTTAGCCGGCTACTTTACACTACGTGAACGCTTCCATCATCTTCCTAACCAGGATTTGAGGCCGTGTCTCTGAAAGAGATTTGATCATTGTTTGAATTTCTACTTTTTTGGTTATCAACGGCTAAAAGGAACTTGGGATTTTTTCGTAATTTTTATTGCCTTGTTTTGCTCGAAAGGATTAGGTATCATGGGCTTTATTACTATTATTTTAATATATTCTTTTCATGGCGATGTAGGCAAATTTAATAAATCATAGCAAATCACCGCTGTCCTATAGAAAAAATCATTAAATTGCCTTTGTTAAAAAAATATTAACTGAAGCTGTTAGTATATAATTTCAAGTTAAGTACAGCCCGTGATCCATAGAACGCATATTAACTATATTCTCTTGTCTAAAAATGTTTGCAGTACAGACTAATAATGAAATACCAAAACATTTTATTTCTCACAGAGCCGTGGTAATGGGATTTTAGTTGATGTACATGGAATGTGCAAAATATAGACCCCCATTGCAATATTTCTTGTGGTTTTTAAATAGTTATTTTGACTAACGGGATGATAACTGCATCAGTGACAATTTTGATTAAATGTCAAGCTCATTTTATCCGGTTTATTGCGTAAGAGAAGATCAGGGTTAAAATTCTGAGTGGGTGTACTGGGTGTGGTTTAATGCAAGTGGATTTTTACTCCTTCTCTATGTAAAATGGGTACATTTTCTCTAAAATATCATTTTTTCACTCCCTGGTACGCGTCACTTGATATTACCAACTCCTCTGAAGCATGGCGGGCAATTAGGCAGCCTTAATCTGAAAATGGGAGGTTTCAAAGTGGAGATACAAGAAATGTGGAAAATAAAATTAAAAAAGAACATTTTAGATGAGGTATAATATTTATTTTGGTTGGCAAGTAGAGAAATAACTTCAAATAACCAACTAATCTTGAAATATGGATATTCTAAGATTAGTGTAGAGAGTATAAGTTTGGGGGGGTGGGGGGAAGCGTAAGGGAAGATTTAAATTTTAAATATGTTTATAAATTATATAGAAACATAATTTTGGAGAAAAAATAGAAAGAGACCACTCCTGATAATCCAATAAACCTTAAAGTTTGAAATATTTGAAAGTGAATTGTAGAAAAGGGTTTTGAGAGGGAGTTCAAATTTTCCAAAAATAATTCTAAACAACTACTTTCTAATGTAATATAAAACTGAAATTCGGAAGGAATGTAAAATTACCACTTCAAATAAATAACAGGGGCTGGGGAGAGATGGAGGGCAGCACACAGCAGAAAAAATACACTTATAGGTGGTAACGCTTTAGAGACAACTCCAGATATTCTCATTTGGCTTGAAATTCTAAATTTCTATATAGGAGTTATTTAAATGGAAAGAGAAAAGGAGGTGGGTACTTTCAAAACTAATAGAAAAAACTACTTTTCCGTGTGAAACTGATATTTGGGGAGAAATTAAAAGAAATCTTCAAAAGACCATTACAGATTTAAAATTTTTAATGGAGTTAATAGGGTTGGGAGGGAGGAATGCTAGGTAATAAAAACCTTTTAGGTGAGGAAGAGATTTTTAATTTGTCAGGAATGTAGAGAAATTACTCCGATAGCAAAATAAACTTTAAATATCTACTGATTATAAAGAGGTCAGGTGAAATGTGGGTTTATTAAATTACAAGAACTAAAATAATAAATTACTTTTATTTTCGGTAGAAGCAAGCAGAACTAAGAACCACCCGCCTTGGAGGCATAGTTAGCTAACGTGCTAGTTTCATGTAGAGAGGAACTGCTGAGAACGGGGATATCAAGGTTCGAATATCACTCGGGTGAACTGGGAATGTTTTATCCTTAATAGTTTTTCACTCTTCCTCCCCACACAAATGTGGGTACACTTCATCTATATTAAACTTTCCTAACTCCTAACCCAGTAGCGCAATTAGTAACTAATCTTATAACCTGAATGGGCAGTAAGACGCGATGCTAAGTATTATTGTTAACTAAGAACCATCCCAAACAGACGTTAATGCCTGAACCTTAAATTTAAAACTGAAGATGTTTTAAATGGGAAAGGAGGGCTCCCTCAAAATTTCTAAAACTTAAATGAAAACATTTTTTGTTGTAATATAAAATAGGTACTAGACACATATGTGAATAGACGTGAAATGACGTCCAATTATATTGAATCTCAAAATTTAAGCCGGGGAATGGGAGAACTTGAAATTGATAAACCTAATAGAACACCAATTTCTGTGTGGATTTTACACATTTTATCCTTTATATCAATTTTAGTTTATTTATATTTACTTTTGTCTCTTTTTATCATATTTTCTCTTTTCCATAATTACCCGTTTTATTTTTAATTTAGCGTATAACCCGAACGGGTAGTAAGACGCGGTGCTAAATATGATTATATTATATTCTTTTATTTAATTTTCCTTTATTATTTAACCTTTAATTTAATTTAACCTTTCTTATATTTAATTTGTACCCTTATTGCCTTTTTGACTCTTTTAACCATTTTACCCTAAAATTATTTCCCGGCCAAAGCCGGATACTTAATTTGAAAATGTGTAAATAGTGAAAACAGAGTATAAAGGGTTAAAAGTAAATCTAATTAATATTTGAATTATAATAATTACGTAAAAAGGGTTGAAAGTGTAAAAAGTGTAAAAGGATGAAAATGGTACAACTGGCAAAGAGGCTATGAGAGAAAAAGAACAAAATGGGAAATTGGGAAAAGGGATGAAAAGTATAAAACGTGCAAAGAGGGCTATGAGGGAAAAAGGGTTAAAAAAAGGTAAATGAGGGAAATTATAAATGGTCAAAAAGGGTAAACAGAGCAAAATATGCCTAAGGGACGGAAAGAGAAATAAGGGTAATGCGAGTATAAAGGGTAAAAAGTGTAAAAAAAGGCTAAAAGAGCTAAAAGGTTAGGAAGGACAAAGAGGACAAAAATGAAAAGAAATAAATGGGGTAAAAGGGCTAACATAAAAGTGGTAAAATAATGCTAAAAAATTTATCATATTTACGCTTAATCCTTTAGGCTCTATTGCATATTTTACCCCTTTCACACTATTTCTCTTAAGTTTTATTCTATTTATATTTTTTAATCCTTTTCAAGATTTCGACCATTTTTACTTAGCCTTTTTTTTTAAATATTATATTGGCTTCTACCCGTTTATCCCTTTTTACTATTTTTTTTACCTTAAGCTGTTTAAACCAGGAAAATCCAAGTACCTTTAGCTAGTCCTAATATATGCAAGGTAAAATGAAAAGGTTCCCTAATATCATTTATTAATGTGTTAGATTAAAATTTCGAATGATGACTTTCTTGATTACTGTATACAATTATTATAATCATAAATATTAAACTATGAAACATAGTTTGATTTTGCTATTATATAATATACTTAAATGTAATACGTTATTGATTGTAAAATAATATTTAAACAATATATCTGCTGAAATTTTAAAATGCTTATAAATCTTTTCTAAACCTTAATATTATATGATAGAATATGTAAGAACTAACTTTTTCAAACGGAAGTATTAAATTATATTTTGAAGACAATAATACAAATGATGTATATAATTTTTTGCAATTTCAAATAAATAAATGTTAATGTAATATTTCCTGATGTTTCATCTTTATTTCCTAATCAGTCTATTTGTTACAACTTTAGACTTCCAAACAATCTTTTAATATTCACAATCACTATAATCACGATCTAATATTATATCTTTTTTTATAAAAGACACATATTGTCTACATTTATTTAGAAATTCATTTGTTACCAGATTTAAGGTTTATTGGTCAGACAAAAAACTGTTAATATCATTATATGAATTTGATGATTTAAGGTGTGTGAATTTCTTAAAGATTAATTGGTTAAGGAGTTACTAAAAGCATGTATCCAGTATAACATATGCGTCTGTTTCATATATCCACCAATGAATTTAAATATTTACTTAGTACATTCTTTACATTTCAAGTTAAATAATATCTAGATAATAATACTGAAGCTAATTTGTTCATCTGTTTATCACAATCTAAAATAATTTGCATTTAAAAGTAGTTATTTATAATAAAAGTAATAAAAGTAAAGATAACCTTATTAGTTGTTACATAATATATTGTTAATTATTTTATCGGCTAACAATGAAATTAATAATTAATTATTTAAAAATTCTAAATAATCTTATGCCTATAAATGTATGGTCATAATATATATATATATATATATATGATATACAGCTTAATGGCTTAAATTAGCACAAGATAATTTAGATCATATAAAATAAAATTGTTTTAAATACATTTTATGGTTCATATTTTACTATAAAAATTATGCGAAGAAATCCATATAATTTTCTTATGTATATATAATATTTAAATGTTTATTTAGAACAAAGTTTTAAGTAACCCGTTCAGCCTAATGAATGAATACATTTTTACGCAATAAGTGTTAGGTCCCTTCAAAAAACAAACATTTTAAATATTAAATATATAACATTTTAGGAATTTTAAAGATAAAAATATATTTAAACATATCAACATATAACATAAGGATACATAATTCCTTTTTAAAATACGAGTTTTAGTATATTTATATAACACCTTTGACGTTCGTCCTAGTTTTTTACTTCTTATTCCTCTACTCAGTATTTATTAGGAACATAAATGCCTGCGCAAGAGTCGAAATTACGCGATTTCAAACAAATAAAAACAAGACCTCCTACACACTTAAATGTAGAAGAAACACAGTGTATCTATTTTTATGGCCAATTACATTCCATTTTGATGTTCAAACAGCGTGTTGGTCGCAAGTATTTTTAGCGTGTCAACAAACATAGCTAAGCCATTAAAATTCCTATGGTGGGCAATTTAAGCAGCTTGGATACTTGTACTATACTCGAAAAATCAATTAATTATATTGGGGGCTCTTAGAGATGAATAAATTATCGGCGATAAAAAAAAAAGTGGGCATAGCATGAGAGGTCACTACAAATGGCCGCCGAGAGTGCTTTAACATATTCGAGAAAATGTAGAAGTTAACTCTATCCTGCCCGACCTTTTAAACAGTCAGCTTATATGAATAAGTTAATTTAGTGAACCTATTTATTTCGAAAACTAAAATAATAGTCTTACGTTTACACAGAAAAATGCCCGGATAGTTGAATATTGATCTAGGAGCCAATGGTTCAATACCATTTATTTTGGTGTCTATAAAGAGTAGCTGAAGATCGATGGTAATAAATTTGTTCAATCATGTATGCTTCAGCACAATTATAAAATTGCATGAAATAATTTCCTAAGAAAATAAAAATCATATTTGGTTTATTTAGTGCATAAATAAATTGCATATGGTAGATAATTAGTTCTTAAATAGTAATAAATGGATTTTAAAAATATGTATCATATTGTACATTTTCTAAGGGAAACTGAAATCAGCATATTTACGAGCTTTACCAGGCATATTTTTACGGGTCTTAAGACATCAGGCTAATCATATATGTAAAAACATAAAACAATATGGGCTTAAGTAAGTAGGTTCAAGACAGATTTCCATTCTATATGGAATATTTTTGTTTAAGTTAACTTAAACGGTGGTCCCGATTTCAAATACTTACGAATGTAATTTTTTTATGTGTAATTAAGGTGCAAACAGCAAAATTATTTAAGTAGAGTAATATGAAAGCTTTAGTATTTCTTGGTTTGTTGTAATTAAAGGTACCCGCAACATTTGTCAAACCACTATTTCGCTCATTTGTAATTTCAAATAACTATAGAAAGTATTATAATCGCGAAAAAATCAATCTCAAAATAATGATAAATTTTATGTGAACACGAGCCCATAAAAGCGGATTGTACAGTTTTGTCCCCATCTGTCTATCTTTTAGTCTGTTCTTAGCTACGATTCCAAAACGGTTTGATGGTTTTTGTCCAAACAAGATATTTATATTTTATAGGGGAATACCACAAAATAGTTTTTTTTACACTAGGTCATTTAAAAAAGGGCAATTAATTACAGATGAGGAATTTTACTGACTTACAAATTTTTCCAAAATGGTTCTTATGATTTTTTCTAAAACTTATATCCATGTTTTGATTGACATGTTCAAAATGTATACATGAAAGTTATATGGTAGGATAAATATTATAAAATAATTATATCGGGGGTAAATCTCATTTATGGATAGTTTATTGATGACAAATTTTTCAAAAACTTGAAATATTATACAAATGGATCTTAATTATTTTATTCCAAATCGTATATTGATAGAATTTGACATAAAAAATAATAATGCATACTGGTTTTGGGGGTAGAAACTCATTTTTAGGTAAATAGATGATTATTGATTTTTCAAAAACTAGAAATATATTTTAGAAATCGCCTCAACTATATCGTTACAAATAGCTATCTAAGAATATTTGGCAATACAATTATCACTATATATTTGCTTTGATGTTAAAGATCATATATGGGTAATTTACTGATGACTGATTTTTCAAAATTCGAAATATATTTACAAATGTATTTAGCAATTTAGTTCCCAAATCCTTAGTTTATACAAATATTTAAGTTATGGTTCTCCATCTTAAATTTACAGAACCTACACACTAATATATATTCTATTTTATTTTTAGCATTATTTACTTAGCTACTCTGGAGCTGAAAATTTCTCTTAAGGCAATCGTGCAATATGCCTTTTTTTGAGAAACCTAAACGTTTTCTTAACTAAACTGATTCTTATTGTACTTGTCGGAATGAATTTGTTTTTACATTCTTATTATTTTTAAAAGCTGTTTTAACTTATGAAATTGGATGTATTAAATTTTCAAAACCTAATAACTGCAAGATTTTTATGTTTTAAATTTGACTTTGAACCAATAATTTTATTTTAAGATATATATATATATATATATCGAGAGAGAGAGAGGATATGCGAGTATTATGGAACAGTCGGGCAATATGGAATACCATTATTTCTCTCATATTGAGTGTCACAATCTATCGTTAGCTATTTCAACTATTGAAGAAAACAATTTAGAACAGTTAGTGATGCCCTTACTTCATCTCAGATCAACTGATTTTTTGGTGAGAGACGATTGTTGGTTTTGGCTGTCACAAAATCTTTAGCAGTCTAGTGTTTATCATGATATATTTCTTTACTCTACTGTTCTTATTAATCCTAATTAATTCATTCGGTTAAGGCTCACTTAAGAATACTACTATCCATAATGCCAGAACATTTTCTAATTATTAAGCAAATGATTTATTTTGTCAACGTAGGCTTAAATATTTTTCCTAACACCTATGAAATATATTAAGAGAACAATATAACCTGATACAATATTTTAGTCCATAATATTTTAATAATTCATTATTAATATTAATTTATTAATTAGTTATTGTATATTATAATGTATTATTTCAATGATTCGCTACCATTACCACTTTATTATTTAACACATAATATTTGGATGTTTTTTTACACTTTATTATGCAACATATGTTAGTTTTAGTAAATATAATTAGTTTTTTATATAAAATGTGTAGTATTAAATATTTCCCTCCCTATTCCCTATTCCCCTCATTTGTTCTACTTCTATTTAAGTGCTCCAACAGGACATTAAAAGTTGGGAATTTTGCTTTAAACACTAAAAATAGTTAAAATACATTAATTATAAGTTTTCTCATAAGGGCATCAATGACAAAATGTGAAAAAACGTTTTGATATTAATGAAAAAGTAAATAGTATTCCATATTACCCGCACTTCCTTTACATAAAACATCAATAATATATATACGCTTTTAATTGTGATGTCATATTAATTATACAAATTTTATTTAGTGACTATCATTCATTCTAGCGCTACATCTTACTACACAATTCGGGTTATACATATATATATATATATACCTATATCCGCTAAAAGCATATTATATATGTATTACTGTAAAAGTCGGAAGACAGGTAAATTATAGAATTTACCTCTATGTCCTAGCATTTACCAATATCTGATGGTAAAAGTCCAAAATATTTTAAAATATGTTTACACTTTGAGCTGTAATCATCTCTAGATTCAGGTGGGAGAGAGCTTCCCCAGTTCTGGCTTTGACCAGCACTCACAAGTAAACTTATAACCTAGTCTAACCTAACTTAATCTATCCTAGCATAACCTAACCTAGCAATGTCTAATACAACCTTTAGGTCAGGTTTAATTAGGTTTGATTAGGTTAGATTATATTAGGTTATTCGTTTACTTGTGAGTGCTGGTCAAAGCTAGAACTGGGGATCCTCTCTCCCACCTGAACATAGAAATGCTTAAAACTTAAAGTCTAAATATATTCTAAGATATTTCGGACTTTTACCATAAGATATTGGTAATGCTAGGATATACCGGTAAATTCTAATATTAACCGGTCTTCGGACTCTTACAGTAACATATATATATGCAAATGAAATTAAGGTAGGTAGATTTTAAGAATATGAACATCGCATGATGCATTTAAAATCTCGAATAGTAGTATATTATTCAGGTAGTCGCTTATAAGGGCTTCAATCTTTTGATAACGCTTGAAAATAGACAAACTTTTCTGTGAAACCTTTTAGCTAAGCAAATTGTGTACCAAATATATTTGTTTTTTGTATGATTAGCAGGTGTCCGGACAAAAATTGAAAACACATGTTTTTTTAAAAGTTTTTTTAGCAAAGAATATAAGAAAGCTACCCATTTTGATTCCCATGTTCCGATATTTGTAATCCTCACAAAAATCTGAATAAGATGACAACCCACATGTCTTTATCGCGTAATAGTAGGTCTACTATTTTTATCACTTAGCTGATAGACTAATATGGTTGCATGTGAAAGTTGAGTTAAGAGGCACTTTGAACGAGTAATATGCATTTATACTTCCTTGAAGTGATCTATCCACGAATCCACGAGAACTGAAGACGCTTTTTAAAGGGTAATTTTACCTTTTTCTAAGTTTTGGTGAGTAAAACATTTATCAGGAATGTCTTACCAATACCGTTAGTAAAGTAGAGAAAGAACTTACTTAGATACATAGTGAGACTCTCAATTGTAATATGATAGTAGTGTATATAAGATGTTACTGGAACAACAATATGACCGCCATTTCTGGCCATTTTGAATGTTAGTGGCTATTTTGATTTTTGTACATTTCTGATAGGTTCAGAAATGTTCCCTCATATACCGCTAGGTCTGAATCAGGATACAAAAATGTTTATCCCCAACCCATACCCTATTCCTGAATCTTAGAGCAAATGGCCGTATCCAAGATGGTAGATCCTTATCCCTTCCTAAACCGAAAGGCCAATGAGCGTCTAGAAAGCCTTATATTCACTGGCCAAATTCAATATTGCAAATACAAGATAGACTATCCCCATTTCTCCTTAATCTTATAGCCAATGAGCGTTATTCAAATATTGCAGCCTATGAGTGTTTGGTCCCACCCCCCAAGATGATGGATCGAATTGAACCTCCTGTCACTATCATTAAAAACGTTCTGACGTATGACCACTTATAAACTTTCATAATCCAACTCTCCTACTAATCACCTGTCTTATTAGGACATCATAACCCTCCTTGACTCCAGCACTGATTCTTCACTATGTTCAGATGTAAGCCAAACTCTCTAAAGATATAACGTTTTTCTGCTCTCTCAAGGCAAATACTAATGTACTTCACCAACCCTCTACACCCTACCCTAACATCAATCCACACTCTTTCCGTAATGTTACCGTAAAGTTCCGACATGTTCCCGTAATGCTCCAACAGTTCTCTACTGATATCAACAGGCCTCGAAATGATGAAGAGTCAAGATGGATACAAAATTCAAGATGCAAATACAAAACCCAGACCCCATTACGGTAAATCTTCCTCATCCAAATCTCCATTCCCTTGTTAAGAATATCAAATTAAATATTGTTTTTCACTTACTCTCCCATCAACACAAGTTTTTGCGGTAAATATACCTTTATAATATTACTTACTTTGTTTTCCAAGTAAATAAACTCGTATTTCAACTTATTCAGAATTGATGACCGAATTTCCCTGTAAATATATGCCATTTATTTTATTTTTATTTTCCTTGTCTCCTTGCCAAACATACTTTTTTAAGAATATCAAAAGTTTTATTCTCCTGTATTTAATTTTGAAATGTTTTGAACTGGTTTAAGCAGGTTTGACAACCTTATTTCTTTGTTAGACTATGCAAATCAGTGAATCAAGATAGCGGTCAACCAAGATGACGTCAAAGGACGATAGCCATCATAACCTTCTTCTCCTGTAACTTATATAACATTAATATCTGCTCTGGTTGTTTGTAACCTAACTAGTGCTAACACTCACCCTTGTGGCGTGCAACCTAACTTACAACAACAATCACCTTGGTAGTGTGTAACCTAACGTATGCCAATAATAACCCTAATGTTAGGTAACCTTACTAACTAATTAACGTGGTGACATGTAACCTAACTAGCAGTAATAATCACTCTAGTACCGTATGAATCAACTGGTGCTGTGCGTAGACTTGAACAGGTCCATACGTGATAATTTAGTGGCTTTTCTATCCCTCTCAAACCATCATCCTCTAACCCCTCTGTGTTCTATATTAGTAACACTTACCCTCATAGCAAACTAAATTCTTCTCTCACTCATTTAGAACGGTACTGAGCTAAGAGCTAGCTTCCTAGCATAGTGAAAACACAAAAAGTTTGTCTAATGAGGTTAAATTCCCAATACGACCTAAATGTTTATGGACAAACCCAATGACTAGTATTGATATGTGTTGTAGACCCACCTATGTTTTGGTTATGATGAGTGATTTCAATCCTCCTCAAACTCTCCATATGTTGCTCTGCACTCCTTCTCCCTATTCCCTCTCCCTCCTTAAGACCAATAATCACTAATATAATGGATACAACCTTATTACTCTGTTTGTATACATTAGAACCAATTAATGGAAGAATATATAAAAAGGAATAAAACATTAAATAATCTCTCATTGAAATCTAGTTCCTTTTGAGTACTTTCTAAATAAGTATATCTTAAAGGAGGAATGGGCTTATATTAATTTGCCCTTTCAGAGAAACTTTATTTATTCTTTCGTGTATTTTCTAAACGCCAATATCCTATTTTCTTGGACAGTTAGACCAACTGAGGTCATAACAATTTACAAGATTTATCCGTAATCTCTAAAACTACTTACTTCTCTCATAATTTAAGATAAAGGATACGCCCTATAACCCCCAACATACCTTCTAAAGGAACCTCCCCATTTCTTAGAACAGGTAGGCTAGGATAGAGCAGACATGTATTTTACCTCCGAGATGTTTAGTAAAAATGTGACAGCTGTCAGCTGTACTCGTTTCTGGGTATGGGTGTAGGTATATATGTGTGTATGTGTATTGGTTGTGCATGTGTATATGATTGTGGTCGTGTATGTATGGGTGTGGGTGTGCGTATGGATGTGGGGAAATGTATGTAATAATGCTTGTAGGTGTAGGTTATTCTATGCTTATATTTGTGTGTTTGGGTGTGTGTGTAGGAGTGTGTGTGGATTTGTTTGGATTTGTGTAGGTGTGGGTGAACATACGTGGGAATGAGTTTAGTTGTAGGTGTAATTGTGTGGCAATATTTATATGTTGTTGTGAGCTTATGTGGTTGAGTATGACGTGTCTATATGTGTATGCATATGTATATTTGGTTTTTGTGTGTGAAAGTGTGCGTATGGATGTGATTGGATAGGTGTGTTGGATTGGTTATCGTTTTTTGGGATGTGTGTGGACGTAGGTGTATGTTCACCTCCCTTGTTTGCCTGTCTACCATCTCTGAATGTCAGAAGCGACCCTCAGAGAAGGTAGTTGGCTTGTTAATACCTAAGAGTACCGATCTGTAGTCACAGACCATAACCTCTTTTTGTGAAAGTTTTTACTGGTTGTGGAGGGCAAATGGAGTTGGGATAAGGAGTTGTGAAGTGAAGAGCGTGTTGTGTTGTGGAGTATCTATATAGGGCCCTAGTACACTGTGATGGAAGACACTAGTGTAGTCAGGCCCTATGTGTAGGATTGTGTGTGTAAAGTCTAGCAGGGCTGTAAGAGAAAGTAAACAAGATTAATTTATGCACTGGGCGAAGGATGAATAAGTGAATGTGAATTTATGAGATGATTGTTGGGTGGGGGATTACTGCAGTCTAGGTTTTTTGTAAAGCCTAGGTTCTCGGGGGTTATACTGTCCTAGGTTTCTTATTATCTGGTTCTCCAGCAGGAGGTTTTTTTCGTAGAAACTAGCGTCTCGCTTCAGGAATATGTCCCTTAGGGTCTTGGAACCCGTCTCCGCGTGGATGCGCGCATTGCTTGTTCTGGTGTTCACCCCAAGAATGCCTAGGAGAACCCTGTTCTGGAGCACTTGGAGCTGATTTATCAAAGTGGGTGAGGCGTAGCTCCACGCCTCGCAAGCATACACGAGTACCAGGAGGACTAAGGCTCTGTATAGTAGCAGCTTTGTTTGGATGTTGAGGTGTTGGGACTTGAACAGTGAGTAGTTCCGGATGTAAATCCCCGTCGCCTTTTTCTTGGTCTTCTTCACGTGAGCTTCCCAGTTTAGGTGGGAGTCGATAGTGACGCCTAGGTACATGAGTTCCCTAGAGTAGGCGATAGGCTCACCCAGAACCCTGAACTGGTCTTGTGGTTGAGACCTCCTTTTTGTGATATTGATGGCTGTAGATTTGGCGGGATTTACCTTTATCCTCCACTTCGTTAGCCAGTCCCCGAACTGGTCCAGATATCTCTGCATGTGGTTGTATGCATACTTGATGTTCTTGTGTGATGTGTAGAACAGCGTATCGTCAGCAAAGAGTCTCACCCTAACTTTCCGATCTGTAGGAACGTCGGCTACATACACGCTGTACAAGAAGGGTGAGATTGCGGACCCCTGTGGAACTCCTGCTTCGATGTTGTGTGTTGATGATTTCTCGCCTTCCATTGTGACTCTAAATTTGCGAACGTAGGTGTATGTGGATGGGTGTATGAGTATATGTACATAGTGTGTAAGAGATTATAGAACAATATACTATTATTTAAGGATTCAAATCAGTTATTATACCTAATTCATATTCACTTAAATCAAACAAATATACATAAAATATATATAAAATCATTTATCATATCATTATCATAGATGCATACACACATATCAAAATACATACATATATACATTTTCATACAAGGAATCTATACATACAAAAATCGTATTGCCATTCGTTCATAGAAGCCATATATAATCTGAATATATATGTATATATATATGGTATACAATACATATATACTTACAACCATGTACACAGTTCTTTATACATACAAAACATCATGATTCCATCCATATATCCAAAACAGTAAATGTAATACATACATATAATTTTTTTAATATATACAATACAAACAATATATATATAATAAAATACATGCATTAATCATTACAATACTTATAAACATAAATACAATCATACAAAAAGGAATTAGATATCATATTAAATATATTTATATATGTTTACGATATAGAGGCTGATACAATATAAAGAAGATAAAATAGATACGCTTCATAGTACAATTTAGTACATAAAATACATAGCATTATTACAAGATAATATATATACGATACATACATTTATACAAACCATCACAAGTCCATCCATACAACACATATATAACATGAATAAAATTCATATGTGTAAGACATATATAACATGCAATACCTGAGTAACATACTTAAAACATATACCCCGTATGCATATATATAGTACATATTAATATTGTTTGGATATATACAATAGTTTTAATGTATGTTATACTTACATTCAATACGCAATTATAATTTTTATGATATATATATATATATATATATATATCATAAAAATTATAAATTGCGTATATATATACCATATAGGTATTCGAACAATTATTCATCTAGAATAGCTTTGGAAGAATAGAATCATTTATTTATTTATATATAAGACTGTCTGTTGTGCCGATTTTTCGCTTGGAGAATCTATAAGTGGTTTTATTCCGTATTTATGAATGTATAAATAACCAAAGAAAATGTACCAAAACCTTGAATTAAATTTAAATATTAATTCTTTTATTAGTTCAAATTATGTAACTGAATTGTAAAAAATAATAGGCTGACAAAAAAATTGTGAAAAAATAGGGATTCAATCAAAAACTACTTGATTAAGGTTATCATAAGAGAAGTAAAACGATTTAATAAACATTGTTAATAGAAAATGAATAATAGAGCAACAAAGCTCAACAAATAGCATAAATGAAATAATTGACTTATTAATACATAATGTTCCCTGCAACTACATGCCATATATTGATTTTGCACTACACATAGACTCCTTACACTCTCGCTATCTTAGAGGTAGAGAAACTATTGTGATCGTCAAAAAAAATCGAAATTGAGATTTTGTTGAGTTACTACTTTTCACGACCCTCCGAATTAAAAACAGTAGTTTTTAAATTTCTGTCTGTCTGTCTATATGTCTGACTGACCGTCTGTTTGTACCTCGGACTAGAGCCTAAACTATTTTACCGACCGGGTTAAAACTTGTTGTCTAGAGCTTCAATAGGGCTGCCCTGAGGGGTTTATAGAATTTGATATTTAACACTAAAATTAATGGTAGTTTACTGAAATGCAATCAGAGAAAAAAATTTATCTTCTTAACATAAACTCTATTATGATTAAATTTAATTTCTTAACATTGATAAATATTATAAATCAATAATGGCTACTATAATTTTAGGCAAAATGACTTTAAGAGTTCCAGTCTGATGCGTAAATTCTCTTTTTCTTTTTATCACATCTCCGATGCGATTTGAGATATCATTGCAAATATGTAGGTCTATTTATAGTAAACATATTTAATTTGAAACATATTTTTATTAAACAAATAATGTTCAAGCTTAACGCAAATACATTTTTTTTTTAACTTTTCGAACACTAAAGGTCAAGTATTGTGATGGTAAAAATAAAAAAATCTAGTCCAAGATGTTGATGTATGTCGACATTTCATGACCTTCCAAAACCTAAAAAGTGGTTTTTGTATTGCCATCTGTCTGTGTGTATGTTTAACTCTAAAATTTATAGTAGTTCAATAAGGGCTGAAAAGAGAAAATATCCATCTTCTCTAAAACAGCTCTAATGATTTAGATTATAATTCGTATATAGACTTTGATTGAGATTATAAACAAAATAGCTAGTTTAATTTTCCTAAGAAAATGACCTTTAGGGTACTTTACAAAAGAGGAAATTTCCTTAGCTCCACAACTATTTAATATACTAAAAAATGTATCATTGCATAGTTGTAGTACTATTAACATAACATATTTTATTTTGAATATATCTTAATAAAACGAATAGTTTCAGAGATATTGGCAAATATATCAATTCAATTTTGTGAGTTTTACGTGTAGGGAGATACTACTTAAGTTTTAACGCAATAATTATCTAATTCCCTAGAGTAATAATTATATAAGTAAATCTCTCAATAAGTTTAAGTTCTTTTTTCTTCGACCTCTTGGGGGAAATGTTTGCATAGCAATGATTTCTCACGGTCATTTTAGACTCAATAGTCAATATTTACCCTTTATATTGGTCTGAAGTTATAAATGATGAATTTAATAAAAATTCGATAACCATGAAATGTGTGACCCCTAATAAAATGTAGAAAATTTAAACCGGAATTATAAATGTTTAGTACGACGCATTGACCCTTGTGGAACCAATATCTGTTTTTTTGGTCCAAATATAATAGTAAGGACTTTAATTCTTTAAAAAAAGAACCATCAAATTTAAATCCGGGTTTAAAAAAATGTTTATTGTAAGTATAACGCAATTTTGGCTCGGGTTTGCTAATATATTATCTCGTCTCACATGTATTAAGATTTTTGAATCAATATCTCCAGTTTTAAACAATGGAGTGAGAAAGGCCACGAGGAGTTCCATAATATTTATTTTATATTTGATCTTGAAATTCCTTACGCCTTATTTATTTGGAACAAATATTCAATAATTTCTGATTATCTGGTGTTTTTTTTTAATTATTGAAAGTATATCAACTATATATTACACCTAAAATTATTTTTTCTATACGTTTTTAAATTTGAAATACCCTACTTCCGCTCTCCACCAAATTCACTGACACTTGTTTTAAAATTTAAAAAAATCTTAGACTCTTTTGGTTATTGTGAGTTGTACCTCCACATTTAAGTAAATATTTTAAGTTCTGCCATACTGAAAGTGTTTTATTATATTTAGATCATTTTTGGGAAGGAAGCTTACCTTTCCTTTTCCTGGTCTTAATTTTTAAATTTAATTTATTTCATGGTATTTGTGGTGTAGCTTATACATAACTACCTGACCAATATCAATGTTTGAACACAATTAAACGTAGTTGTTTACAAAAGTTTTGAAAATTTAATATATATATATATATATATATATTGATCAACGTGAATCAAACATTTGTTCAGTAAAAACATTAAGTTTAATCTTCTTCACATGATGACCTCAACTTTTTTTATATCGGTCAATAGTGTCCTGGGATTTAAATACAACTTTTTCTCTTCATTTAAATCGTTTGTTATTTAATGCTGCTAGTTTCACGAGAGATATTCAACAACTGTTTATATCACCATGTGAAGAAAATTGAACTTTAAATATTATGTAAGCAGCAATATTTTTTTAATTACGGCAATTTTTTTTAAAATGAAACTGCGAACACACTGGCCTTTTCTAGCGTGCCCTACATTTCCATCTTAACAAAACCATATAGAAAATTAACATATTTTCAAATTATTTTGTTATTTGGTGTAGCCTATTGCCACTACATATTTTACCATTTTTTCCTATCCCCGTTAACACTACCTACCCCCTGATTCCAAGAGGTTAACTTAAAAAAAAGATTTTTTTAGATTCTGTCGCTATTTAGAGGAATATATATATATAATATTCATATATATTATATATATAATATATTTATATATATATATATATCATATATATTTATATATATATATATATCATATATATTTATATATATATATATCATATATATTTATATATATATATATATCATATATATTTATATATATATATATATCATATATATTTATATATATATATATATTTCAGCTGAATTTTCTTTAATACCACACTTGGAAGTAATAATAATTTACATTAGTTTTAAAAATGTTGAATACACCCTATATCATTTAATTGATACTAAATTTAAGATGTGAGTATAACCCGAACGGGTAGTAAGACGCGGTGCTAATAATAATAATAATAAATTTAAGATTTTATAATGAATGCCAAATTTCAATGTTTTACCGAACCCAAAATGATTGGAGTATTTATAGACATCACTACCCATATTCACGGATACCTCGTTTTAAATTTCCCATATTTAGACATTTATGACTGTATGGATTGAATCCACCATCTGCTTGCCTCTATACAATGATGCAAATATACTAATTTTATACCATACGACAAGTGTTTCTCGATTAGTAATGATAGTTTTTTGGGGGGACACTTTATCCCAACATTTTCAAATATTTGATTCTAGATACTTTTTTCATAGTGAGGTGGCTCCTAAAACTTCTTGACAAATTAAAATATACTACCATTATAAGAAATGTTTCTTGATATAAATTTTGGGGACCTCGAAACCCCTACAACCATTTCAATAACCCTTAAAAATAAAATTTCAAATGTGTCAGAATTATTTAGATATTTACAGTAGGCACACTATATTCCTTCTAGATTTTAACTTTTTATCTCATCAAAAGGTGTGTTTTTTGGTTAATATTCGCTCTTTTGCACTATTTCCCAGGGATAAAATTAAAAATGTGAAATTATCAGACATTTGGTTATTTGTAGTGGTCTATTTACCTGAAGGTCCAAATTAAATTTAAGACCACCCTGAGAAGTATCTTAGTTTTGCATATTTTGAACCCCACCTTTCTCATTTTTTCAACTCTGACTTTGAAGTTTTATATTTTGGTGCGTAATAGATTATCTGAAGTGGTAGGTCTACCTGGGTTCCAAATTTAAATTTTCTATCACACCTATAAATAACTGTCTATTTATAGCCCATAAAATTCCACAAATACCTATTTCTAACTCAGATATTTTAGACTTATATATTTGTATGAGAAGATCCCTCTAGCATCTTGTCTCTCTATATGCACGTAAATTTTATAATTGTCTACCATTTGAAAAGTGTTTTATTTTTTTAGTAGTGGTAACTCTTTGGGAGGACGAACCTCAACCGATTTTCCTGTCCTTCACTTTGAAATTAAAACTAAACATTTAATTACGTTTTTTATATCTTTCAATCTCCTACCACAATTAAAATTAGTCTTTTAATACATTTTCTGTAATGTATATTAAAATTTTTATGTTAATATTTTCACCGTCCCTTCTAAGATAATGTATTAATGTTTATTAATTGTTTCATTTTCTTATTTTTTATTATGAAGCCGGCAGTTTTATATTGAAAAATTCAATATTGTCGATATCTAATCACTTTTAAACTTATAGAAGAGGTATTTATATAAAATTGATAACTTAATCAACATGCTTCTATTCTTGAACAAACCGTTTACGGAAAGAAAATTGCAAAACAATAAAAATTCTTAAAGATAACCGTTTGTTCCCATGGCTCTGCATTTCCATGCAAAATGAAAAGGGCCAGTCACCTTAAACTTCCTAACCAATTTAAATTTTTTACAACACTATAAAATACTTTTATGTTTTATTTCTTACAACACTATGAAATACTTTATGTTTTATTTTTAATTTTGAAAACTCCTATTTTACCGCAGATTCCAATATTTTAGATTGATTTAGGTGTTTGGAGAATCCTGCTAAATTCCTGGCAAATTTATATAACCTATCTTACCTAAAATTTGGTTTTTCTCTTAATATGCCCTTCCCTTACCCAGAGCCCCATTTTGAAGTTTCGAATTATTGTACTTTTTTTGGTTATATGGAGTGGTTCACTAACCATTCTGTCAGTTTAAACTTTTATATCACCTTTGTAAGAATTTGTTTTTATTCAATCCAATCTTAATTTCCTGTGCAAACTTATCCTGTTCCCGTAGACTTCTGTGCAAATTAATCCTCGATCGGCCTATCTCCCTCCCATAAAAATGATGGAACTAGGTAATTTAACTTTGACTACCTATAATCGCTTCCTTGAGATGTTATTGATAAACTAGATTATTATTAGCACCGCGTCTTTCTACCCGTTCGGTTTATACGCACTTACGCTAATTTGTAATGGTAGGCTGATTGTTAAATGAAATGGAGGACCTACAGTTTAAAATAGAATCCGAACCACGGTGGAGGCCTGTCATTCCCCACATTCTTGATAAACTAGAATAGTGCAATGGGACTACTAATCTCCGTGAAGGAACTCGATACCCCTGGTGTATATATGTATACCTGAGTAATTAATACTGATAAACAAATCGTAGTTTACTATAAAATGATATTTTCAATATTGTGTGAAAAAAGGGATATAAAGTCCTCTTCGTAATATTGCCACGACTTAATGTTTAAATAAATAAGAATCAACCGGATTTTTGCAAAGCCTATTTTTCTTATCTCCATGAATTAAATGGCGATATAATATCCTTTTTAAACTACCAGTACATGTACTATTTCATTGAATGAGAGAAGTAATACTCACTTAAATACTCGTATCTAAGAGAGAGAGAGTGTGTGTGTTATTTAATGTTTATCTAAAGTACTATTACACAGACATGTACAGTGTAGCATTTATTGGAACAAATGCTCCAAGAAAAAGTCTAAGTTCAAGAAACTCACCTAAAATGTCCCCCACTGTGCTGCCCCGACTGACTGGTTATCACACGAAAGAATAACGGCGTCCTCCTTCCACAAAAATCATTGTTCGTCTGAACGCACCATAAACACTGAAATAGTAAAATGCAATGCTCTATTCCCCCGTGGCGGGGTGTGAAGGGGTGTGTGGTGAGCATGCGCCGTAAATGTATAATATGTCCAGAATGTTCATTTTGCCCCACGTTTGATACAATCTATCCCCTCCCTCCCGTCATGTGTTTTGTTTTCCCTATGTTTATAGTCACCCCTTATCCCCCTCTCTGAGCTGGTATAATCATATATATGCTTGGATTGTCCGTGAGGACT
>CABEEJ010000069.1:250399-310581 GCA_901482245.1 Timema douglasi
AAAAAAAAAAAAAAAAGAGTGCTTATGTGTCTTTTATTATAAGAGCTCACTGCCAAGAGAGCAGATCTATAGAGGAAGTATTGGCGAGACAACGCACCGCCAACAGGGGGATATTGATGGTGAGGGGGAGAGGGAAGGTGATCTTTACATCAATGCCGCCTTGTAATCTCAGACACCCTAATAGCGCTATTACATAGAGCGAGGGGAAGCAGGCGGGGAGAGAGGAGTATGGCCACCCTAGAAGATTCAAGGCCCACACAGATTGAGACAGGTCTTATTTAACACTATGTAAAAAAAAAAGAAAAAAAAAGAAGAATATCCTTTCTCCTCTCAATCATAAAGTTGTATTATTGAAGGACTAGTTGGATGGATGGATGGGATAGGTTTTCAATACTCACACCGACTATATTACAAACCGACCAAACTCTTATACTCTATGGTTTTCATGAGCTACTTGGATAAAAGGGAGGGTAGAGAGAATTCTTGTTTACTTTCACTCTATTAATAGCATATAGATCTTCAATATTGTAGTTAAAAATAGGTTTAGATATTTTAAATAAACCATTTCATGGTACAAGTTATATTTTTTTCAAGAATATTTTACTAACTGATTGTTTACCTTAATTTAACTAAACTAATTGGATGGAAATGAAGAAGCAAGTATATTAAGGGAGAGTACCAACATTTTCATGGAGGTAGAGTGAAGGATTATTTTGTAAAAAAAAATATCTCATAACACCAGACCAGAGGGTTCTTACCCCTAGATATTCTCCATCCCCAGTAAGCCAGACAATACGTTCTTAACGTTTAGTATGTATGCTCATTCATACATTAAAGGTTCCATTCAGATAAAATATAAATGTTTAACAAAATATCTTCCATAGATAGAATGCAAGTGTTCAATCTCCTAAATCACAACATTTTTATATTGAATGTGTTTAAGGCATGGACATTTGTTTTATTGAAAGGACTTGAAAACATTTCATAAATAATAAAAAAAAAGACCACAATAATAATCTATAACTTATTTATAGAACCCAAAAAGATATCACTCAAATTCCTGAACACATCAAAATGTAAAAAATAGTTTTACATTAATGTAGGTACGTAACACGTACATTCTAGTGTGAAGAAATTTATATAAAGAATGTTTTTGGATGTAAACATGAGTCGCCAATGCCATAAGCTATTTAACCTTGGCGGAACCAAGGTAAGGTGATTAAGGATTACCATCCCTCTCAAACGAGTAAGAACATTGAGTATCATGCATATATATATATACTTTATTAATTTAAATAATAACGTTAAGTGCCCAGCGCTGGCAGGGTAAAATTAAGTGGATTAGTAAAATTTCTCTTTTTATTTAAGTTCCAAACTTAGCTTTGGTGAAACGTTTTGATAGAAAACGAATCACTACTATACTCTACCTACATAATATTCTTTAGGATCGCCCTGAACAGTATTAAGATACACTGCATAAAAAACACTAAAAACAATCATGTTGATAACCAATTATTAGATAATTTATTAATTAGCACCAACCAGTTTTCAGTCGTCAGGCTCGCAATATATGTAAATTAAAAATACAGATCTGAACCCCATACCCCTAGATTTATCTAAATACTGTATATATGCCAAATTCACCTTTCTAGGTAAAGTGGTTTTTTAGAAAATCACATCGCTGGCTATCTCGTATAAGTCATCACTCATCAAACTCGCAGAATTTATATAAAACCACCTATCTGAAAATATTTAAATTTCCCTAAGTAATATTGGCAAACGTAAAATTAATTATTACTTGGTTTTTTAATAACCCACACCATAGTTACTTGGTTTAAGGAATCAACCTTGAAAATATTTTTTTTTTAATAGACCAAATTTTATATTAACAGTTTATTTTATGTAAGTATACAAAGTTTAAACTCGCTTTTATTTCCTGTAATTGTATTTAATGGTAAAGCATTTAAACCATTCGTAATCGGTGGCATTGTGTGTTTTGCTACTAGAGTAGCAGAACCCGTCCCAACGGACCGTATTAATTGCTCTCATCAGAACATTCACTATGTGGGTATCGATTATAATAATAATAATAATAATATTTAGCATCGCGTCTTACTACCCGTTCGGGTTATACGCTTTAAGTACTAATTACAGTAATGGAATAGGAATTGAGAAGGTTGAATTATAGGAAATGAACCCGCATTTGCGTGGAGGTAGAGTTGAAAACCATTTAGGAAAAAAAAACCTCAGTTCACCCGACGGAGATTCGAACCTCGATCTCCCCGTCTTCAGAGGTCGAGCTCAACACGACAAGCGCGTTAGCCAACTACGCCACCGAGGCGGGTGATATCGATTATAAAATATTTTTAATGTTACAGACGAATTTACATAAACAGAGCGTATTAGAAGAAATATGAATATTTTCGGTCAAAATGAATAGTAATTTTTACTTTTTCGATATCTTAGAGGTATAGAAATTATTGTGATCGTCAAAAAATCGAACTCGGTATTTTGATGAATCTCGACATTTCATGACCCCCGAATCTGAAAAAGTGGTTTTGAAATTTCCGTCTGTCTGTCTGTCTGTACCTCCAACTAGAGTATAAACTATTTTACCGATTGGGCTAAAATTTAGTAACTAAGGTTTTCATAGGGTTGCCCCCAGGCACTTTTGGAATTTGATATACAACCCTAAAATTAAGGGTAGTTTACTGAAGGGCAAAAAGTGAAAAATTTGATTTTCTCAAAACGGTTTTGAATAAATTTCATTTCAAGACATTTATAAATATTGCAAACAAAATGGATACTCTCAATATTTTGGCAAAATGACTTTAAGGGTTCCGGTATGATGCGTAAATTATCATTTTGTATCATATCTTCGAAACTATTTGAGATATGAAATTACTTATCATCGTTAATATGTAGATCTATTTACTATACAAATATTTAAACGAAACATGTTTTTATAAAACCAACAACTTTCAAGCTATACACAAATTTATATATATATATACATACATAGCAATGCGATAACCTGAAAATGTGAAACACTTAATAAAATGTTAAAATTTTAACCTGAAGTCTAAATTTTAATGCGAAGTGTTGACCTTTGTGGACCCAAAGTAGATCATTTTTATAGGTCCAAGCATACTTTTGAGGATATTCTTTAGAAATAAAATTATAAAGTTTAAAACCAGGATTAAAAAATGTTTGATATAAGTGTAGTGCAATTTATGCTTGGGTTTGCAAGTGCATATTATTTCATTTAATATATATTACGATTTTAGAGTAAATTTTTAAATAATAGAGCGAGAAAGTCCGTGAGGAGTTCCATAGTATTTATTTTAGATGGAACCCCTTTGCCATAACTAAAAGTATAAGTTACCCCCAAAATGAAAATGATTCCAAATTACAGGTTAAACAAAATTTTGTCTACATGGCTTAATCTATTGGAAAAAATTATCTGTAATCAAAATATTTCAAATTCGACAATACTATTTAGATAGAATCATACTATTATAGCATTAAAAATATATCTTATTGAGAATCGTAATAATAAGTTTAAAATAACATAATTTAACTGTAAAAAGTTGGTATTAAATTCTTATACATTTTCCTCACAAATTAGTTAAAAAATAAATAGAAAAGGTATACCTAAAGACAATATTTTCCGAAAAAATTTTGAATTGTTGTTCTAGAAGTGATATATTATAAATCCCAAAGTTTTTCAGAGAGAAGGGTGTCACTGCATAGCTTGCCACCACTTTATGATCTCTGGTTGTCCAGTTTAATTTTTCAAGCCGATGTCCAGATCCAAATTTAGCCTATTGCGGTTATTAATTTTAGGTACAAATTGGATGAAAAACAACTCTCACAGAGATATGTTGTTGAGAAAGGCATCATAAACTTGATGGCATGGCAAGTGATATGAGGAAACTCGTTCAGCCTTTGCAACCAAAATTCTGCAAAATAAGTTGTCTTGAGACTGGATTTGAAAGCTTTATCAAAGGACAGTTAAATGATTTCTTTCGTTGAAAATAAGTTTGATAAACTGGAGACTTCCACTGTAGAAAGAGGGTTTCGCATCCAGAACTCGCTCCCTAAATTATCAGGAAATATTCGCCAAAGTCTTCAAACAAATCCAGACAATCTCTTATGTCGTTGACAGAAAAATCAAGAAGATCAAGTTCATTTTTTCTACGAAATTTTCTAAAGATGGAAGAGATTACAGCTGTACTTTCCCAACTTTTTTTGTTGCAAAATTAAAATTTCTTTTTTAAAGCCTTAATTTTGTCATGGAGCGTGTTGTGTGTTTACCCAGCAGACCTTTATTCAACTCATTCAGTCACTGAAATACGTCAGCCATTAAAGCTAGGATGCACACAGCCACTGTTCATTTGTAAATGTATCACTAAGCTCGCACTTGCTGTCAGAGAAGAAAACTCTAACTTCTTGTCTCATTTCATACAAATGATCAGGATAATTTCGTTTGGCAAGCCACCTTAAAATGCATAATATAATTGAGTAACATTGTCATGAATAGGCCTATATATAATGCATAGACACAAATAAATTGGAACTAATTAATACATAAACATCACCGCAATATATCTCTACAACTGTGTCGAGAGTATGATTATTATCGTTGAGAAAAAAAGAATATGTCATCAAGTCGGGTCTGTTCAGGAAATATGCTCAAATTACTCTAAATATAAGCAAGTTAACTGCTAACGTAGAAGATGTCAAGAAGAAGGTTGAAAATACACAGAAATCGGTCTCCAGACGAGAGCAAATAGGAGAAAAAGATGTGTGGAAGTAACCAGATAAAAGCCAACGTTTACGATTTTCCATGAGTCCCTTGTAATACTGCTAACTTTCCCCTGAGAGCTGTTCGCGCACCTTCTGAAAGGTGCTAGCATTCCCCTGTAGGTACTTGTACCCCAGTTTGAGAACTACTCCCATAAAGTAAGGAATAAGTATCTCTAGTCAATATTTAACTATTTTATTGGTCAAATTTTATAAATAAGGAATTTAATAGCAATGCAATAACCAAAAGATGTGCAACCCCTAATAAAATGTCGAAAATTTTAAACCAGAAGTTGGCATTTTAATACAGAGTGTTGATCCATGAGGAACCATTATCAATATTTTTTACTTTCTCATTATCTTTCAGGTAGAGAAAGTATTGAGATCGTAAAAAATATTTAACTCGAGGTTTTGATGAATCTCGACGTTTCATGACATCCCGATTCCAAACAAATTGTTTTTGGATTTTTGTCTGTCTGTACCTTGGAATAGAGCCTAGACTGTTTTAAAAATCTTGCTAAAACTTGTTATATAGGGTTTCCATAGTGTTTCCCCGAGGGGTTTTTGGAATTGGATATCTAACCCTAAGATTAAAGGTAGTTCTCAAAATCGGCTGTAACGATTTTGATAAAAATGTATCTTCTAAATATTTATAAATATTCCAAACAAAATAGTTTCACTCAATATTTTAGCAAAATGGTTAAAGGTTTCCGGTCTTATACATAAATATTATTTGCTATCATATCTCCGTAAATCTTTGAGATAAAAAATTAATTATCATAACAAATATGTAGGGCTATTTATAATACAAATCATTTCAATTAAAAATAGTTTTATAAAACCAATTACTTTCAAGCTATACGCAAATATATATATAGGTATTTTAACTTTTCGAACGCTAAAGGTAAAGTATTGCGAACGTAAAAAAATCTAACAGAAAATGTTGATGGATATCAACGTCTCATGACACCTCAAACCCCAAAAGGGGTTTTTGGCAATATCGGATTTTTGTGTCTGTTTAACACTGAAACTAATAGAAGATTGATAAAAAATGAAAAGAAAAAATATCGATCTACTCAAAATTGGCCCTTACGATTTTGATTGAGATTTGTATCTAGGCGTTGATTTAGATCACAAATAAAATGGCTATTTTCATTTCCCTATGAAAATGAATTTAAGGGTACTTTACAGAAGCAGAAATTTCCGTATCTCTGCAACTATTTGAGTTACTAGATAGCTTGTCGCTGCAAAATTGTAGTACTATTAAAAATAAAAAACGTTTATTCGAAATATTATTTTATAAAACTAACAGTTTCTGAGATATTCGCAAATATATCAATACAATTTTGTGAGCTTTAGTTGTAAAGATACTACTTAAGTTTTAACGCAATAATTCTCCAATGACATAAAGTAATTAAATATAAGCAAGTACCTCAAGAAGTTTATGATATTTTTCCTTAAACTTCTTAGGAGGAATGTTTGTACAACAATGATCTGTCTTCATTTTAGACTCAATAGTTAATATTTATATTTTTTATTCGTCAAAATTTATCAATGAGAATTTTAATACCAATGCGATGACCTGATGATGTGTACCTACGAATAAAATGTTAAAATTTTAACAGGAAGACGAAATTTTAATATAAATCGTGTTGACCCTAGTGGACCCAGTGTCGATCTATTTTATTGGTCCAAACATACAAATGAAGACATTAATAATTTATAAATAAAATTATAAAATTCAAAACCGGGACACAGAAAATGTGTTACACAATTATAGTTCAATTTATGCTTGGGTTTGCTAGAGTATTTTATTTCGTTTTACATATGTTACGAGTTTTGAGTAAATATTGCCATTATTAAACAATAGAACGAGAAAGTCCGTGTGGAGTTTCGTACAATTTATTTTACTTTCTCGCTACCTTATAGGTAGAGCAAGTATTGTTCTCATCAAAAAAATTTAACTTGAAATTTTTATAGATGTCGACCGACGCCTCAGGACCCCCTGAACCCTAAAAAGTGGTTTTCACAATACTCCCTATCTGTCTGTACATCAATCTGCCTATCAGCCTGTACCTCAGCCTACACTATTTTACCAAGGGTGCTAAAACTTGGTATCTAGGGTTTTCATAGGGTTACCCCAAGGAATTTTTGGAATTGGATATCAACCCTAGAATTAAGAGTAGTTTCCTTAAGGGTGGAAAGAGAAAAAACCTATTTTTTTCAAAATCTTAATTAACGGTTTTGATTAAATTTCATTTCTAAGCTTTGATCAATATTACAAGCCAAATGGATACTCACAACTTTTCGTCGGAAGGACTTTAATGTTTCCAGTCTGATGCGTAAATTCTATTTTTTAATTTTAATTCTCTAATTCTTTGATATATGAAATTAATTATCGTTGCATGTATGTAGATCTATTTATAATTAACATACTTTACTTGAAATATTTTTTTATAAAACATAAAGTTTTCAATTTATAAGCAAATATAAATATTTTTTAACTTTCCCAACACTTTAAGGTAAAGTATTACGACTGTTAAAAAATATTACCCTATATGTTGATGTGTGTCGACGTTTCATGACCCTCCCCTCGTGGCCTAAAAAGTGGTTATTGCAACGCCATCAGTCTGTGTGTCTGTCTAACCCTAAAATATTAGCAATTTACAAAAGGGTGAAAAGATAAAAATTCCATTTTATCAAAATCGGCTATACTAATTTTGATTAAAATTCGTATCTAGGCGTTGATTAAGAGTATAAACAAAATGGCTTTTTTCATTTATCCATGAAAATGACTTTTAGGGTTCTTTAAAGAAGCAAAGTTTCTATATCTCCTCATATATCTAGGATTATAAATAACTTATCATCGTAAAATATTATTACTACTAAAATTAAAAAAACTTTTATATGAAATCTATTTTTATAAAACCAATTGTTTCGGAGATATTGGCATTTATATATATATACATATATATATATATATATCCATTAACTTCTTAGGGTAAATGTTTGTATAGCACATGGTAGGATCTAGGATTTTCCTGGTCGGGTGGGGGGAGAGAGCGGGTGCTGCCATTGGAATATGTTCATGGAGGGGGTGGGAGGCACCTTAAGAAATTTTGACATAAAATCTTTAAATATTTTTTCAGTGTAATTCTAAACATGAAGATAATCCTCTAATGAAGGGTATAGCTCGAAATTTGCGATTAATATTGAAATTTAGTACAAGCAAATAAGAAGAATATAAACAAATACGGTAGTTATTATTAAGAGGGAAATAAATTTAAACATTATAATAATTATTATATGAATGGTTTTTTAGATATTCAATCAACTAGACAAAATTTGTGGAATTATTCAGGTTTCTAACAATCGAACTTAAACTCCACTCTATAGTATATCTCTTTATTTCTCAATCGAAATCGAAATTTTACCACTGATATATACTAAAAGGTTATGTGTGTGATATTACTAAGATTTTTTATTTAAAGCATGTTGTCTAAAAATAATTTATAATAATGTATTTATTAATAATCAATGAAATAGTAATAGTAAACATGATTAGATAAATTTGAAACTCAACAAGATTTGTACAACTTAATTTTGGGTAATTCCATTAATGTCCATTTTCATCAATTTAATACTAAATGTGACAGCCTTAAGTATTTATAATAATTACCATATATTAAATATTTAATCATATTACCAATAACAATTTTAAAAATCAAATCTGGTTAGTGAGATAGTATTACGTGACAATAAAACTAGTAGACACTTTAACATTGATTTATTTGGTTTAATTTCTTGAAGGCAGGACCGCACCCCCCATGAACCCACCCTGGATCCACCTCTGGTACAGCAATAGCAATGATCCCTCTTTCTCTAATTTTAGACTCAATTCAAAATTTTGAAATGCAAAATTTTAATACGAGTATATATATCGATATTTTTTATTGGTCCGAATATACAAATAAAGACATTAATTTAAAAAAATAAAAGCATAAAATTTGAAGACCGTGAGTCAAAAAATGTTTTACGTAGACTATGTATAGAGCAATTTGTTCTCGGGTTTGCTAGTGTTTATTATATTAAGAATTTTGAGTAAATATCTAAATTTTTAAACAATAGGGCGAGAAAGTTCATGTGGAGTTCCGTATCATTTATTTTTATATTGTTGGTGTTATTTTATAGATATTGAAAATATCTACCAAAAGTTAAAGCTGTACATCACATTACACGACGCATGAATACATTAAAGTATTATTATTATTATTATTATTAGCACCGCGTCTTACTACCCATTCGGGTAATATGCACTTACGCTAATGTGTAATGGTAGGGTGATTGTGAGATGAAATGAAGGACCTACAGTTTAACGTGGAATCCAAACCACGGTGGAGACCTGGCATTCCTCACATTCACAAGATGTCTTGTCAGTGGTGAAGGAAGGGTTTGGTAATCAGATAAATCTGTGCCGGGACCGAGGATTGAACCCCGGCCGCCAGCATAGAAGTCTGACAGCTTACCCCTAGACCGCCAGGTCACCCTACATTAAAGTAAATCTAGAAACTTTTATATAAGACCCTTTCCATGAAAATTTGACTGATGGTAAATCAGAGCCCATTTATAATTGTTACCAGCTGGGTTAGAATTGATCACAGTTTATGATTCAACAAGCTCAGATTACTTAGGAAACACTCAACGATACGCCACAGTTCTGAATATATATGAAGGAAGTAAAAAAAATAAAAAAACCAATCAGATTCTTGAAGAACTGTCAGAACGAACTCCTTGAGCTACGAACAGATTGCCCTTTTATGACTGAAACTTTCTAAGAAGTTGCAGTCCCAACCATCCATTCCTTTTGGCTGGAGTTATTGTCTAAGAATTTGATGAGGGAGAGGTAGGAGTAAACAGGAAGACCAAAAACTGTCAAAATGATATATCTGAGTTACAAACAGATTGTCCTTGAAGAAAGAAAAGTACGAAGTTTTTGTGGGCTCTCTAAACTTTCAATAAAACGGAAATTGTAGCTTTGAAAATTATGAATTAATTAATTAATTTAAAAAACTTTTAAGTGTTCTTCTTTTCCTAAGCCATTCCATGTAATTCTAGTTTTTGATAGCTTGAGGTTAACATAGTTCCATTCAATTCGAACTATTGATAATCTACTTTACTTGGGAAAACAAACTCCCTCATTCAAAACTAGCGCTGGCTTGTGTTAAAGAAATTCTCTAACAATCTATATTCTTTAAGTATCCCAAAGAAGTGGGTGGGCAGCCAATAAGCTAGTCCATGGGGGGTCTTTCTTTACCTATCGATACAGGAGCCCTGCTTTAAGCTTTCACATTCCCTCTACTCTCCCTCTATTGTGTGCTGTTCATTTAGTTAGTTTGAAAAAGGCCATAAAATAACTTGATCAATATTCTAAGTCATAAAGACAAATTATTAGAAAGTGTATATATAAATATTTTTTTAATGGTTAAATTTAATGTTGAACCAATACGATGCAATACGATAATCTATGCTCAAACCTTTAATCAGTAAAATTATCATTTCACTAGAATCCCCAAACTTAGAAATATACACAGAAATATATACATATCACTATATATAAATTTCCAAATGTGTGTGGATGTGTGTCTTTACGCACCCTCTAAAAGTCGCAGTATTACCTAGAAAATTGAAAACTTGAGTTGCTGATTTTCAATTTTTTAAGATAATCTACTTGAGAGCAAAAAGAGATCAAATCGATTTTCTCAAATTCAGCTTTAGTGATTTTGTTTAAATTTTTCATTTAGCCACTGTTTAACATTATAGATAAAATAATTACTCTTATTTATCCATGAAACATACTTTAATGGTTCTGTACAATAGCGTGAATTTCCAATTTTGATCATATCTCAGCAAGTATTTGAGATGCAAAATAACTAACCATTTTAAAGCTATACTAGGCCCCAACTAATAAAACTACATACCTTTTATTTGAAATATATTATTACTGTAATAATAATAATATTTATAATAATAATGATAATATTTGTATTAGTAGTGTAATATTAATGATAATATTTATTATTATAACTATTATTATTATTAGTAGTAGTAGTAGTATTATTATATGCCAACCTAACGGATTCAGATATTAAATTTTTCAATTTAATAGAATATATTTACTCAAGTTCACTCTGGTTTTCATTAACTCTTACATCATAAGTGACGGAAGGATACTTGTTTTTACAAACATATCCCAGCCTTCTATTCTTTTATCCATTGAGTATTAGTATTTATTATGTTTGTTAATTTTATAACCACCTTGTCAAAAACAATTCTAAAAACTAGTTCTATTCTTAATTGTGATATGCATGATAAATATGTGTTTCTCATTTTAGTTTGAAATAAAAACAAATATTTGGAAAAGGAATTTATGTTTGGAAGGAAGGAAATTCTAGGTGGTTTTCTATATCGGTCGAAGTTAAAAATCTATTGAAAGTAATATTCACTAAACCTACTCAGTTTCGGTACTACATCGTTAAATTCATTTAATTTGTTAAATTATGCCAAGAATTCTCTAGAAAGAAGAAAAGTGTGTACAAAAAGAGTATTTTTGATTTACTAATTTGTATTTTAAATACTCATAAACATTCATATAATTTAAGATATTTAATATTAAATTTCTCTAAATACAATCAAATTAGCTTAGTGAATTTAATATTTGATTTTGTTATTGATAAGTGATTCTTTTAGTAACTAATTGTATGTTATAATTATTTAATATATTTACTATATATTATGGCTATTTAATTTTAAGTTAGCTAAAGTTAGATTATTTTGTGTTAAGTTGTATTTGTGTCTATTAGAAATATAATTGTTCTGTATTTAAGAGACATAAGGAATTAAACGCAAAATATAAAGAACCTTTGGATTTTAAAAGTTATAACATTCCTAACCAGCCATTACTATTTACAAATATATGTATATTAGATAATGGTAATTTCCTAGAGTAGAATCATTTGGTTTATTATTCGTTAATTTTTATATTGATAGTATCTTGGAGGAAAACCATTTGGTTTCATATTCATTAATAGTATGTATTATTAATGTCCTAGAGGAGACCTATTGCACCATTTTAATCAATATTGATTAATTACACAGGCCTGCGATGAAAAAATTACAAGGGAATTGATAGCTGAACGTTATGTATATTTTGGTGCTGATTAAAAAAAAATTAAAAATTTATATACCGTCACGTTTTCTTGAAAAATTCAATTTTACTTGGATTTTTATGAACATTTACCTTTTTTTTTCGGTGTTGAATTTCTTCCCTCCCTGTCTGACCATTATTCTACCGTGGTGAAACCTACAGAATACCCCTCTGTGACACCTCCCCGTCGCCGTCCCTCCCTCGCCGTCCCAACCTTTCGCTACCAATAGCGTCACGCGAATCCTTATATCATTTCCTTATCTTAGTTCGCTGACCTCGCTGGAACGCTCGCTACGCGAGCGTAATCGGCATTTACCTTCTATTTTGTTCAAGATTTATATGGATTGATCCTGAACGTGTTATCTTTCTTAAGTCTGAATTCTCTAGACTTTTCTGGAGTCATCAGAAATTATTAAAATAGATGTCCTCAGTTTATCTCTCTTTAACCCAGAAGATCGTGTACTTACCGTGTTCGTAGTAAGATAAAAGACGTGGAAATTTTTAAGTTCGTCATCAATTTTTCTTTCGTGTATATTGTCGTGCGTGCGCTAATACAATGACAAATGGAAGCTTCATTACAGAAACAATTTTAACAGTTGCTTTTCTCTGTGCATTTCATGAAACATGGCTTCAAGTTCGAGACGTTGTGTAAATTTGCCAAATGACTTTTGTTACATATTCGGCGAATATAGTGTCATTAAAAATCGCATGCGGAGCATTACAGACTATGTAAGACAACTTTATCTTGCGTATTTTGGCATGAAACTCGAAGACCAGGACAAATCGGGGGCTCCTCATAATTTTGTGTGCAGTGTCTTAATGATCTACGCTTATGGCCCAAAGGAAATAAGACTGCTTCACGATTTGGAATTCATATGACATGGAGGTAGCCAAAAGACCACTCTGATGATTGTTACTTTTGTTCCTGCCATGTCTGTGGGTATAACAGCAAAAATCAAAAGTTAATCTCTTATCCTGATAACATTCCATCGGCCATACGTTCCGTTACTCATGGACCTGATGTGCTAGTGCCTTTGCCTCCAATTGAGTTGCCAATCATCTCTTCAGATTCTTCAGACTCGGAACATCTATAATTTCAAGTCTCCGAATACCTCTGGAGGCGGTTAACTTCAGCCATTCTCTCGGGTTTAACTTAATTATCTGACTAGAGATCTGGGCCTTTCGAAAGAGGCAGCTGAATTGTTGGGCTCCAGGAACCTCTCTTTATTGGTACAGACATTGAGAAAGGGAATTTGTTAAGTACTTTGAGGAAGAGTATAACATGGTCTATTGTTCTTATGTTCCCGGATTGATGAGAAATTTTAATATACTCATATACACATAATTTATTTTTACTTTTAATAACATGTCTTAAAAAATTAATTTAATCTTAAAATCTAATATATATTTTTAATGAATGTTAATTAAATTATGCTTGGGCATACTGCATTCAATATGTAAGGCTCTATCTATTATTTCCCTCTCTTCTGGTAAAATTCATAACTAATTCCATGGTAGGAAGCACAGTTTTTAGCAGTTAAAAAAGTTACTTAAATTACTTTATATATTAATACGCCAAGTAATATTATCTGCAGCCTTAGCTTTTGAAAAATAGCATGTACATTCTACAACAATAAAACATAAAATCATTACTATAGCAAAATGTATTACATGTTTATCAATGTATGCATGTAAATAACTAATTTCGAATTTTTCATACCTCCATTTTTACTGTGTTCTTCATACAGATATTAATAATTTCTGGTAATTTATTTGATAATGGAATTAACTATTTTTAAACTACAATAACACAAATTACAATTTCAATTTCCAGGATTCTAATTATATAACCATTTTATTTTTATTATTTTATA
This sequence comes from Timema douglasi, assembly GCA_901482245.1. Lineage (NCBI taxonomy): Eukaryota > Metazoa > Arthropoda > Insecta > Phasmatodea > Timematidae > Timema > Timema douglasi. Next base: position 264,284 of record CABEEJ010000069.1, read on the forward strand.
ATAACTAAAATAATGAAAGGAATGTATTATAATGCCCATTTTAAAAAAGGGACCTAAGATAGAGTGTAATAATTGTAGAGGTATCTCACTACTACCAACCTGCTATAAAACTGTATGCAAAATAATATTAATAATATACTATATTTATAGAAATTAATTGAGGATCATCAGTGTGAATTTTGAATAAATAGATCAACACCGGATCAGATTTTTACTATGGCTTATTGGGTAAATATTCTAAAAGAGTGGGAATACAACAACACGGTATATCAATTATACATAAATTTTAAAAAGGCCCATAATTCAGTTAAAAGGAAAAAAAAATATGTCAAGTTTTAGTTAAGTTTGGGATAATTGAGGTATATTTGATCGATACTCATGGCAGGGTAAAAGGTTGGCTGTCATTTATCAAATACTTTCGAAATACATGATGGGTTGAAACAAGGCTCCCCAGTACTTTTTAATCTAATATTAGAGTAGGTTATTAGGGTAATATAAGAGAATGGAGAAGGATTTAAACTAAACGGTACGTTGCAGCTAATAGGATAGGCAGATGATTTAGCTTTGCCAAGTAATAATAAGGAAGCTGTTGCAAGACATATGGACATTTTACTATAGGTATGTAAGGAATTTGGCTTAGATGTGAACTCCGGAAAAACTACGTCAAGTACATGTTCATACAAAGAACACAAATTGGGTTCGAAAATTTAAAGATTAATGATAACAACATTTAATTTGACCGAATAAATGAGGTTAAATATTTAAGAACAATTTTAATTGGCAATAACGATATAAGATCGGAAATTAGGAAACGAATACTGTGGGGAAAAGAATATTATTAATCGGTAAATAAGTTGTTGACATCTCGTCTGCTGTCAAGGAATGTAAAACTATGAATATACAAAACATTATCTGCTTTCTCGCTCTTACAGGTAGATAAAGTATTGTGACCGTCAAAAAAATTGAACTAGAGATTTTACTGAATGTTGACGTTTCATGACCTCCCAAATACGAAAAAGTGTTTTTTTAATTTCCGTTCGTCCGTTTGTTTGTCTGTATGTATGTCTCTTCAACTAGAGCCTAAGCCAGTTTAACGATCAGCCTAAGACTCGGTATCTAGGGTTCTCATAGGGTTGCCCCTAGGGGTTTTGGAATTGGATATATATAACCCTAGAATTAAGGGTAGTTTATTAAAGGGTAAAAAAGAAAAAGTCAATTTTCTCAAAATTAGTACTAACGATTTAAATTAAATTTCACATATAAACATTTATAAACATTCTAAATAAAATGGATAATCTCAATATTTTGGCAAAATTACTTTAAGGGCTCCGTTCTGATGCGTAAATTAACTTTTGTTTATAATATCTCCTAAACTATTAAATATATTTAATTACTTATCATTACAAATATGTAGATCTATTTATGACACAAATATTTTATTTGAAGCAAATTTTTTAAAACCTATAACTTTCAAGCTATACGCAAATATATATATTTTTTAACTTTTTGAACACAAAAGGTAAAGTAATGCGACCGTAAAAAAAATCTAACCTATGATTTTGTATGGATGTTGACGTCTTATGATCCCCCGAACAATAAAAAGTGGTATTTGCAATGCCATCTCTCTTTGTCTCTGTTTAAACTTCAAATTAAGTGTAGTTTCATAAAGAGAGAAAAAAGAAAAAAATCGATTTTCTCAAAATTGGCTCAAACAATTTTGATTAAAATTTGTATCTAGGCGTTGATTAAGATTATAATTAAACCGGCTATTTTCATTATCCCATGAAAATGAATTTTAGGGTACCTTACAGAAGCAGAAACTTCCGTATCTCCGCAACTATTTTAGATACTAAATAACCTTTCATTGCAAAATTGTAGTACTATTAAAAATAAAAAAACTCGAATATGAAAAATATTTTTATAAAACCAACAGTTTCTGAGATATTGTCAAATATATTAATACAATTTTGTGAGCTTTAGTTGTAAAGAGATACTACTTAATTTTTAACGCAATAATTCTTCAATGTCATAGAGTAATTAAATATAAGTAAGTCTCTCAAATGGTTTATGTTGTTTTTCTTTAAACCTCTTAGGAGAAATGATTGTACAACAATGGTCTATATCCATTTTGGACTCAATAGTCAATATTTACATTTTTTAATGGTCAAAATTTATAAATGAGTAATTTAATAGCAATGCGATGGCATGAAGATTTGCAACACCTAATAAAATGTTGAAAATTTTAACCGAAAGTTGAAATTTTAATACTAAGTGTTGACCCTTGTGGACCCAATATTGATATTTTTTATCGGTTTACAAATGAGGACATTAATTCTTTAAAATCGAAATTATAGAATTTAAAACCGTGACTAAAAAAAAGTTTTACATAAATATAGTGAAATATATGCTTGGGTTTGCTAGTGTATATTATTGCGTTTCACATATATTACAACTTTTGGGTAAATATATCCATTTTTAAACAATAGAGAGAGAAATTCCATGCAAAGTTTCGTACCATTTATTTTTTCTGGTGGTTCGCCATGGGTGTAAAACGTGATCTCCTCCCTTGAGTGACGAAAACATATATTAGCGTATTTGCAAATAAGGTGCTTAGGGAGAAATTTGGTTCAGAAGGTGATGACTGATGTGGCTACTGGGAAGTGGAAGAGATATAATAATAATGAGTTACATACCCTTTACTCATTACAATCAAGACTCGTATTTTACGGTGAGCAGGACATACAGCACGATTGAGAGAATCTACTACCGTGTTCAAAGTACTGTTGGGCAAACCCAATGGAAAGAGACCAGATATAGGGTGTGATGAGGTGGTTTGAATAGAACTAGCTCAATACAGGGATAGGTGGTACACTTTTGTAATTGCGGCAAGGATCTTTATAGTTCCTAATGCTATAGAAAAAGTAAGTATGTGAACATTTTATGGTAATCTCGAATTTATTTGACCTTATAGCTTACCTTAGTGTGACTCTAGTCTCTCTACAAAAGGTATATCTTCTCATATTAGCTTATTTCTTATTTAGCGAGCCTCATTAAAAAATGATTATGATGACATATGGAAATATTTAAAAAAAAACTTTACATCGTTTAGTTTACGTTAGTGAAAAATCGTATAAAATCAGATATTTAACAACCTTTAGAGTATTATGGGGTGCATCCAACATTTTATATTGGATTTTTCATTCTAATTTGAACTACAACCATTAAAATGATAGCCTTTACCGTTTAGAGCATTGTGGAATACTGAGAAGTGGGTATGTTTTCCTGCATTATCTAGTGATATACATTGTTGCTCTAGTTAACTTCATAACGCATCAAGGTATTGGATTTCTTTAACTAGCTCACTCGCGCTTTTCTGAAACGTACCTTGGTCTTCGTGACTACCAATGCAGGTTACACATTCCTTAAAATTAAATTATAATTATTCTTAAAATTAGTATTAAAATATTATAAATTCATGAGCGTAAGTACTAGAAATGGTTAGATAGCTCAATAGCAGTGAATTGGACCATAGTACTTGCATATTTTTGACAAACAAACTCTCCCTTAAAATATGACTATCAATACTCATACGTTAATCCTGCTAACGATATGTTTCCTCTATTGATATATATTCTTTAACGTGTTTACTGTTTAATTTGAGCACTTAATAAAATAATTGATATTTTTTTAATGTTTTACCCAATATATACATTTGAAAAATATTCAAAATAATTTGAAAAATGACACACACTGACGGAAACGTGTTCAAAATAAAAGTCTCAATTTTCTTAGTTTGTGAATAAAAGGAATATTGGTATTTAAATTCCAACCAGATGCACCTAGGTAGTTTTCCCAAATAACTTTCAACATAGCATATGTGAACATACCTATCCTAGTATATCCCTTACTCTTCCCTACACCATGGTACGAAGTACTTGATAAGTAGTAAAACGTGAACCTAGAAGAGAAATGGGACAATTAATCTGTAGAATCATATTGAAACTACCATCTATGTCATCTCACTGCAATATGATAAATGCATTAAACACTTCACTAAGGTCAAAATGTTTTTTACAAAATAATGTGTTGATAAATTAAATTTGTATGGACCACTAATAGCAATTATTCTGAGATGGGTCAAAAACACTAACTTCGATATAATTTTATGCTATTTCAAGAAATCTGGTTTCTAAATATTAAGCTTTTTTTAAGAATACAGAAATAATTACATTAAAATAAACTGCTGTATAGACCCTTAGACTAAGATTTTTTTGTATTTTAAATTTTATATAATATAAATAAGCTAACATCAACCAATATTACAATAATCAGATGGTCTTACTTGTAAGTGACTAGGAGGTCGGGAATTGTTTCCTGGTGGGGTTTATTGAGAATGTTTTTTTCTTAAAAAGTTTTAAACTTCAACTCCAAGAAATTGCGGGTGTATATATTTTAAATTCTACTTATATCATATTTACTCCATTAGTGTAAATATGTGATTACAGCTGGCTGTTACGATGACACACATAACACGTGAAAATATTAATTCTACCTTAGTTAATTAATTTCAACAATTTTATTAAAAATTATTTTAAAATGACTTCTTAAATTATAACTTCCTAATATTGGCCCCAAACATATTTTTTTAAACGAGAATCATCTAACTTATAATCCAAAGCAAAGTAATAAAAGTTGTTTGGGGAAGGTTGGGAAGGAAAACATCCGAGAAAGAAGGAAAAATATCAAGCAAGGAGTGTTTGAAGGGAACCGTCATGCCATTAGAATGTTGAATGGAATGTTCGGAATTTAACAGACGGCAAATCTCAAAGTTTGACTGGGTTGCAAGGGGTATAGGTTTACTGTATAAAGGTGACTGGTCAGATCTGTGGTAGATTAAATAAAGACAGCTGTGGGTTTGAGAAAAGAAGATCTATGAGGGTATAAAACTATATATTCTAAAGTGAAGTCTATATTTCATAAACTTGCAAACTTTGAATTTGTGAAGGGGGAGACTAAAAACAGATTTTATTCAAAAAGGGATCCAGTGTTTAGATACTAGGTGTTCTTATGTATTTTTACAAAGATACTTTTTGTTGTTGTTTATTTTTAATTAATTTACGTTAAATTATATTAAAGGGTGAGTAGTGTCATTTTAAAATATATAAATATTTAATGGTTTGCACTTGTGGCCATGAGGACAGTAGTGAAGTTATCACCTAGTTTGGTTTGCCTTAGATATCAGAATGTACTGTATTTTTCCCCCTCGATGAAATCTATCCCTCCATCCATGCCAGTGCATATACATATTAAATTATTACTATCGAGTATGAGAACATTGTTTTGAAATTATTGAAAGTTTATTATATTTGTAATAATTTAATAACTTATATATTAATTTTAAATCTAATTCATTTTCTCCAATAAAAATATATTTAAAGTTTTTTTTTTTGCTATGCATTTTAATGGGCTTACCAATCCAGCAAATTAGTTATCCACTCTTAAGGAGGTCATACATTTGGCTGTAATAAGATCTTAATAGCTGTCTTCATTGATTGACAAAAATGTGAAAAAACTCCACTTATTATTTTCTGGTCCTCGAGGGGTTGTAATAATAAAAACTGAAGACACCTATGTGATACACAGCCAAGCAAAAGAAGGACTGATTCATACTAGGAATGCAAACTTCTTAAAACTATATCAAAAAACTCAGATTTAATCCAAGCATAAAAAACGGATTACAGCCCCAACCAACCACAGAGGATAAGCCCCCGAACAATGGCAAGGACTAGGCTATCTCAATTAGATGAATTCTGTTCAGTGTCCAACATTAAATTGTATTTTATTTTGTTCACTTTTTGATACTATGAAAAATGTTGTAATCTAAAATTTAATTTGATTTGCTGTTATATAAATATAAATTATGTAGAACCATAAAGTCAAAGATAGGTGGGAATATGGTGTATAATAAATGTTCTAAAAGTGACACAAAGGGGAAAGACATTTCCAACAAATAAAACAAAGGGAAGGTAGAGAGAAATCAGTTATACTAAGCTATTGATGAAAAACAAAATGTTTAATAAGGGTAATTCACGTGATTGGTAGATGCATCCGCCTAGATGGTGTTGTGTACCTGACTAATTGTGAAATAAGAAAAAGTAATTTATTCAAGGTTCATGCTAAAAGGATGACATCAAGGTAGTTTTATTAGATAATCATGATCTCCCCGCTCTGGTTGTAAGCTTTATTTTAATTATAATCTCATTTAGATCCATTGGGTGGGGGGTGGAGGGATGGTATTAACTTAGCCAGCCTTAGATTAATAATATATTTAAGTAAAAATGTATAATTTAATAAGATGATTATTATAATATTTATTAATTATGTACTATTATCAAGGGTGTTTTAGGTAGTGTTTGAGTAATACATGTATATATATATATGTTTAATTTATGGTTTGTAGTATAAGAACACTGTGCTCTGATGAATCGTAGTCGATAGTTAGTTGGGGAAAGGGTCCCATTATTTATGGTTGGTGGAAACTTAAGGATGTGCCGGTAAACCACGCAGGGGTTATAATTCCAGGTAGCGAAGTTTTTGGAAGTGGTCAAGCGCTTGAGTGACGCTCGACACTAGGAATAAAGGACGGTAGGCATGCGGACGTGTTTGCTTAAAGAGTCACCTGAGCATTTTGAATAAGTTAAAATATTCATTTATAAATATACATTATGTTATCTTAATAATTCAAATCAAAATATAATAAAAAGTGTCAGCGTGTGTTTATACTCAACGCTAATAATAAAGCGATTAAGTGCCAATAAATATAAACTAAAACCCGTATTGGAAGGGTTGAGGGAACGGGGAGTAGACTTTAATTTTAAATATAAAAATCAAGTTTTGAAGAAAAAATAAACTTGTAGGTGGCACCCTTAAGCTTTTTGTAAAACCATAAACAAAACAGATTGAGAGTTGGAAGCTTATACCTTTAAAAATAAACACTAGCTACAACTATGTCTTAGAGCTAGAACATTAAAAAACAATATTTTTAGCCCAGTCACAACTTTAAATTTAATTATCTGGCCATGAAAACAAAATAGTTCAATACAATTTTTCTAACATACATAAATCTGCCAAAGACTAATCGTAAAATGGAGGCATTAAAATGGAATGTTGGATTGATAGAAGCAAAACGAAAACAGTTTAAATTGAACTTATCGCTGAAGTTCAAAGAAACTACTTGTCAACATGCGGTTAGACAGTCATAAATGAAGTTATGGCCTGATTACTTGAGGCGTGATAGAATAACCTTCAAAACAATACCAAGAACATAATGTTGTGGTATTTAACCTTATAGGTATAAATAAAAACTGTATGTTTATTATTTCGATTATTACTTTTTCTTTTTTAATTTTAATGGAGTGCAAAACTGTTTCACACCAATTTGTTTTATGTTGCAATTCTTAAATATATATTTACTTTTATAATGTATTGCATCGTTCTTAGGCAATTCAATTGGACTAATCATTCTATTTTAAACTAATATATACTTGTTCTAAGGTCTTAGGTGTAAAGTAGGTTAATATATATTAAAGGTGTTGAAGCGATTAATTTACTAAGCATAAGCTACTCCAGGTTGTTAATCTCGCATAGCTGGTTCTTCTGTCTTACATTTTCATCAATAGTCTGGTTAGTTTTTTGGGAAAAGTTTTACTATCCCACCCCCAAGCAATTGATTGCAAATTCAGTTATAAATCAATTATTATTTACTCATTATATGATAAAATAACACAATAAAAAATACACAGTCTAATAAATTATTTTATTAAATACTTCACGTAACATCAAAGCTAGAAGTTTAGGACAGTTTTAAATATTTGAGCTTTCATCAAATATTGAGTAGTTTCTAAGGGAGACTTCAGTTGCTTTCAATCACGATTGAGGGGGTAGGGGAAAAAACATGATAACCCTCATTTGACGACAAATTATCCTAGCAGTGATTTCTGGTTGTATACAACTTAAATTACAAGTTTATTTATAGTTAGTCAAGACTTTAAGGATAACTAATATTCATGAAATGCCAGGCCTCCACCGTGGTTCGAATTCCACGTTAAACTGTAGGTCCTTCTTTCCATCTCACAATCACCCTACCATTACACATTAGCATAAGTGCGTAAAAACCAAACGGGTAGTAAGATGTGGTGCTAATTATAATAATAATATCCATGAATACTTTATTCATTTTTATAGCTAGATTTCACGATTTTATAGACGTTTAAATAGTGAAAATATCACATCTAAATCAATGAGGGTTATAATGTTTTTGCCCTGACCCCTTCGATTGACTGGCTAATCATACAGCATCTTTAATTGATCACATAATAAATCTAGATCATCATTTCAAAGTCAATCTTTAAGTTTCCAAACTAAAGTAAAGTACTTACAAATACTATTTGTGTGTAACCAGAATAAACTTGATCGGTCATAATCGGTAATATAATAAGAAGTATAGAAAGTTTAGTATAGAAATGTAAATTTTATTTACTAAATATTTTTTCTAGAAAGGTGGTGACATAAGTATTTGAAGAAAAAGAAGAAATGATACAAAACTTTTATTATAAAATTCCCTGACCAATTCGCACTTTCCAAACATTAAAAAAATTCCCGTTTTAATTTCTTTTCAGATTTTCGTGGTGATTGAACAACTTTTTGTTTATTAAATTAATCATACAATTTCTAAAATAGTCCTAACGTCTAAAAACATCATCATTCTGAAAAAATATTTTTACAATGTCTATTATTTTAGGTATTAATTTGTGTAAATGTGTTAATGTGGTATAAAATATACCCTAAGCCACAGTCCCATGTTTTTATGATATTTAAAATAAATGCTTAACCACCATCTCATGCTGAAATGACATCTATAAAATTCATTTTGTTAAATAACATCCGAAAAATCAAATCTATCGCTTTCATTGAAATGTTTAAGTGCAGGGTTGTTTAAGTATTTAAATTCTCTAGGTGTATCTTCTTTTTTTTTACTTCCCTGGTATCAATAAATTCCCTGACTTTCCAAGTTTTCTTGTCTGTAGCTACCGCAAAAGAGTGAATTGAATTAAATATTAGTGGTATAATAAAATATATCAAATAATAGTGTGATATCAGAATCTTTGATGAGTATATAATTTTGGCCGACCCCTGTTAGGAGGTATTTAAAAATAAATGGTAGAAAAGATTTTACACATTTTCTCATATTGAATATCATAGATTGAAACTCATGAAAATATACACTTTAAATATAAACTTTTATATTTATTTTAATAATAGTCAAGTAAAATAAAATAATCCACAAGATTATAACCATATGAAATTTATTATTCAAGCTGATAAAAAATACATTATATTAATAAATATACTGGATAGAACTAGCTCAAGATAGGGATAGGTGGTGTACTTTATTGAGTGCGGTAGTAAATTATCAAGTTCCTAATGCCGTAGAGTAAGTAAGTAAGTAAGTAAGTTGAAAAAATATATTTTTATAATCAGAATGTCAAAATATAAATATAATCTAAACATGTGGTAAAAGCTGGAGTTTGCATATTACCTAAAAATATAGTAAGAATCCACGAAAAATAAATTGGAAGTTTTTATTTTGAAAATTAGGTTATATTTTTTCTAAACACAATCTTTAAGCTCTTGAATATTGGTATTAATAATTAAAAAATAAAGACGAGTAAGATAGCATTTATAATTGTTTATTAAATAGATAAAACAAATTAAATCTACATACAACCCTACAATTCAATTTTTGTTTTTTGGACTTTTTTAACAATATCTAAAGACCTATCTGCATGTAAAATTCTAGATTTATAGAATGTTTGGAAGTGTTCGATTTAGTCATACTGCAAGGCAGATATCAAATCTATACATAATTTATTATGTTCAACAACTTGATACACTCTTTATATAATGCCTTCTTATACAGTATAAAGATAACCTTGTCAATCCCAAACCAAATATGTCAACCAACAATTTTTTAAATCAATTTTTTTGCCGAAATATTAAACAGCCCATAGACAGAGTAGACAATCGAACGCAATTCATAGAAAAATCAATATTTGCCTAAGAGCGATGGTAAAATATTTAAACATAAATTATGTTCATTTTTACACACATTTATTGGAAAATGTATTATTACAGTTCAAAAATGAGCATAGTTGTTGAAATAATAGACTGTTAAAAAGACGGACTGGTCCCTGCTATTACCAACAAAATTTCAATTTCTAAAAAAAAAAAAGTGTTTATTTTTAATAGTTTGTGAATGTTGAGCTACCTATTTCTTGGATAATATTTTAAAATTTAAAGTTTCAATTATTGTCATGATTATCTGGGGTGGTCTTTAACCATTATTGCAAATATTTCTATTTTTCTACAACACCTAGAACGGTTTTTGTAGTAGTTTTGATATTGCCTCCTCTAATTTTACAACTTTTGTTTATAAAATTATAAAACTTTAATAATTTTTTATCTATCTAAGGTAGTCAATCCACTATCCTGATAGTTTTCAGATTTCAACCACACCCTTTTTTGTTGTTTATTATCCATGACCCATTTCTCTTTACCCTTACCCCACCCATTAGATTGAACCTTGTTTTGAAATGAATAATTTTCAGGCTCTTATTTATTATGGTTATTTAATTCTGTCCAGCTATATGCACATAAATATTTAAATTTTATAATAATTTTATAATATTATATTAGTCTAAGAAACTTTTGGTGTAGGAGACATCTTTCACCTAATTACTGGTTATTAACCTTGAAATTAATTTTTTGTATAGTGCTTAGTCCACGCTTCTTAAGCATTCCTGAAAAAATTCTATCTTCTAATACAGTGGTAAATTATTTTTAACAAAATTTTGAAAATTTAGAAATACCACATCTCAATAATCTCGACTTCGAAATTTTAAATAATTAAAAATGTGTAATTTTCAATTATTAAGGAAACATGATTCGCCTATTAATGTGACTACGAAACAACCAACACAAAATATAATTTATCTTTGGATTCAAGTTTTAAATTAATTCTGAAATCATTCTTTGGATTACAGTTGATTTTATGATCAAATATTTCATTTTTATTGTATAAGTAAGATTTTTGCTTTCATTCTAAAACATTCGCTGCAAAGTAGATATTTTATAGCTTGTTAGTTGATACTTCCCAAACCCTCTTTGGCAAGCAGACCTACAATTAAATTGCATATATTACAACATAATATATTTGAATTTTTGCTAATTTAAGGCACAACTGTAACCACACTAACATTAAGTTTTTTCGATATTGCTTCGCTCGCTTATGAAATAGCGTACGTTAAGTATAGCTTACCCTGTTCCCTGAAAGTACACCAACAAATCCGATGAGTACATTTTGGGATTACTGGCAGCAAACAAGAAGACCGACAGACATAAAATCAAATGTACATGCCAATTTTGAGCTATTATATCAAGATCTATCTTTTAAATCTTGATTTTTTTAAGTTCAACCTTAAATGAACTTAAGTTCAATGGTTATCGATTTTCATAAAATACACAGCCTAGAGAGACAAGAGAGACACTTACAGCCATACCTCTTACAATAATACAAAACATTTAAAGCTTCTTTGTGTTTATAATATTCTTAAGGAATACATTTTTTATAAAACCACAAACTTTAATTCGATTGGACGAACCGCTCAGCTAATACTGATGGTAATTTAAATCTATCTATAAGAGAAATCATATTTAAATACTATGTTAATTATTATATGTTTAACAATGTTTCAAGCTGGACAAAGTAACGAACACACAAATACAATAGTTAAAAATGAACAAAATTATAATTTCATGTATTCATATTCCTAACTGTAATATCACCTGTAACTTTACAACAAAAAAATTTCACTTCCTAAAGAGGTAAAATACGTAAAATTCAGTAAATGTTAGATGGTAGCAATATATTTTTCAAACTTTTACTTAAGGTTATTTGTATGAAACATCTGACTTTGGGATGGATGTATTTCCATCTGTCAATGTTTAACGTCTTACACCCCTTCACATATATCATTATATTGCACAAATAGGATAGGGATGATTCAGGATATATATATATATATATATAAGAAATGAAGGGGGCATATTAAATTTTCAGTGGAAGGATCGTGGATAATAATTTGAGTAGAATTCCCCTAATCCAAATCCAACACGTCAGATTTTGAAGCCAAGTTTCCAGCCCATCTGAATACTCGAAGAGACCAGATTGGTACCTCAGTCCACGTGTTCAGTTGTACAGGGGACTAGGTATATTGATTAGATGGAAACTATTATGCACTTTTTATTATTTTAGAATAAACACTATCACTCTTTTAGGAAACTATACATATTATTTAGTAATATAAAACAGGTTTTGGTTGCTGGGAGGTCTAAGTCGTTACTCTCACAGTAGACTGGAATGCCAAAGATGGGGAGATCAAGGTTCAAATCTCAGTCGAGTGAATTTATGTTTTTTTCTTCTAAAATTGGTTTTCACTCTTCTTCCATGCAAATGCTGTACACTTACTCTAAATATAGCCTTCCTAATCACTAAAATCACTACCGTAATTATTAAATAAGGATATAACCTCAATAAGTAGTAAGATGCGGTGCTAAAAAAACGCAAACATATATATATGATAATTTGTTCTATTTTCCCTTGAGATTTAATAACAATTTGATAGATGTCAGAGTTATTACAAAACTGTTACGTTAAAAATATGTGTTTAGGAACATTTGTTGATTAGTATTGTATTAATTTAAAAAAATATCTTAGAAAACAAGCCCACCTAGTTATAAGAACGAATGTTAAAACAAAATGATTGTTATTGGAAAAATAAATTGTTATATACCAAGCCAAAATCATCTGTAATTTAATATATGATTATAACTCTTTAAAAGACGGAATAACACTTTTTATTAATGAAATTAATAAAAAAAGTTTAACTTAGGTTGTTAACTTAAGTAATATAAATAAATGGATGTTTGACAATTTATTACCAAAGCTTATTATTTTATTTACTACATCAACGTAATCAAAGATATAACTCAAGATTACAAATTTAAATTCCAATCGTTCCTACTTGAAGGTGAAACTTTGGTTATATTTTGTTTATATCCTACCCTCGGTCGTAATTTACCCAAATCCATTTATACTTTCAACTTATACATTATTTCCGTTGTAGTCGCTTACTAGTTTACATAAACACTAATTTATTACAATGTTACTACTGCATGTTTTTATTTGACAACACAAATAAATTTAAATAGACTTTTTTTTTCTAACCATAGTTTTTTGTACGATATTTTTCCTTATCTCTTGCATTATATTATTAGAATAGGCTAAAAAAATAAAATAAAAAGGTTTTGAAGTAACATTAGTGTATGTTTTATTGATGGTGACATCTCAAGACATTCCCTCCCCCCGCCCCCCCACCAGCAACCCGGGAACTCCCGAGTCGCGCAATACATCATCAGCCGGAGTGTCAGTGGGCCGACATTGTGTGTGGGCTAGGAAGGAGCTACAGGACACCCCTGTGAGGCTACAAAGAATGTTTGCACGCCTGGATATCACTCGGGGTTCAATCAAGGTCACTTAGAATCGAGCTTGCTTTATTTTCTCCTATAATTTTATTTCCATTTTCCTCCAATAAATATTCCACTAATCTACTGTATTTTGTATTGGCTTACTTATGCTCCCTGGATAAAATAGTCTTAAGTCCATTATGTATTTAATTTTTATTTGACATCACGTCTTACTACCCGTTTAGGTTATACGTTTAAGTACTAATTATGCAAATTGATTAGGAATTGGGAAGGTTGAATTTAGAGGAAGTGAACTCGCAATTGCGTGGAAGGAGAGTGGAAAATATTTTAGAAAAAACCACCTCCAGTTACCCGAGCGAGATTCGAACCTCTATCTCCCCATCCTCATCATTCTAGCTCAACATGACTAGAGTGATCTCAACCGATTTGCCAGTGACGGGAAGATTGTTTTTCAAAGCCCATCTTAGATATTTTTACAAAATGGCTTTTCACACGATATCAGGTATATTTCCTCTATACATTTGACCATGAGTATAAAAATATGTGGCTATCCTAGAAGACCTGCTGAGCACAAGCTTTTATAATTTTATCAGCACATCTTATTACCACCCATTCGGATTTTACGCTTATGTACTTATTGCGTTTATGTGTCGGGGATGAGGAAATTTGATTTTGGATGACCTGTACCCGCATTTGCATGGAGAGAGAAAGAGATAGCTAGAGTGAAAAAACTTTTAGTAAAAAACACTCTCAGTACACCCGACTGAGATCGAACCACGATCTCTCGATCATTGGCAGTCTAGTTTTTAGTGAGAGTAGTGACTTTTACGACGCAGCCATCAAAGCAGATCACTAGTTCTAGTTTAGAAGTAGGTTAAATTATGGATTATATTTATTCGGTTTCGCATATTTATAGGCTAACTACACTAATCATAAAACAAGCTATCTTTACTTAATATTGCTTATGTGTTCCACCAGGATAGATTCTATGTATCTGATACGCTTTACATTTATTAGAACAATCAAGTGACCAAAAACATAAAATTGGATAGCTTAGATTCGTGACTCATTATTTCAAACATAAATTTCCGCATCTATGGGTATGGAGATTAGATGTCAGAATCATCTGGTATAGTTAGTCTGTGATGCAGAGATCTGGTCTTAATTTTCAGTTGAATGTACTAAGTAGTTTTTATCAATTGTATCCCATTTTCCCTACACGCAAATGTGGGCACATAACTTATGAAACCCTAACATTATAATCTCCACTCTATTAGCGTAGTTAATATGTATACAACCAACATAAGGGGGCTTGTGGATCAAGGCCGTAGCCAGCCAATAATTTCAGGGGTATTTGGTGGGCTCATCCCCCAATTACCGAAGGCCAATGAAGAATATAAATGATAAACAGTTCTAGAAATTATCTGAAGTATTTGTTATGGCCACATCGCCTGCTAACTGATGAAGGCTAGGAAAAATTCTAAATATTAAAGACCTCTAGAAGCTATCTGAAGTGTTTTTATAACAACAAAACACCATAACTGCTGAAGGCTAGAAAAAATTCTAAATATTAAACCCCTCTAGAAGATCTCTGAAGTGCTTTTTATGGTAACACACACCCCTAATATGTACTTGTGCCTTAATTTTGATATTTTTTAACCATAAATAAAGCTATATATATTGTTAGTTAGATTTTGGGGGGGCTTAGATCCTCAAAAAACCCTTGACAACGGCCTTGTTGTGGACTAAATGACAAGCTCTACTAGTCTGGTTTTCTGATGATTGGGAGTTCGATGTTTGAATCCTGTCTAGGTGTAGCTATTATATTTCCACCAATTGGTTACCACTCTTCTTCCACACCAATGCAGGTATATTTCTTAATATTCAACCTTCAGTAATAATTTTCCTAAGAGTATAGTGAAATGCATTTTGCTCGGATGGCCAATGAAGTAAGATATCTATAAAAGTTTGTCAAAATAAGAAAGCAATATTGTATCACTTCCAATTTAGAAATATGCAACTAAATAAAATGTGGTTTCTCCAATGATGTGGACAATGAGCAGCTCCAACAATTCTTCTGAAACTCCCAGTAATCTAAACCCTATTTCACATAGAACGTAAGTTGATCCCACACATTGATTGTCTAGCAGAGTGCACAATACTTCGTAGAACGGGTTTGTAGCCTACACATACATTGGCGTCAGCGTTAGGCCGGGTGCACACTACATCGAACATTATGTGTTCACACTTGATAGATAAGCACACTTTTATGTTATTATGTGTGGAGCTCTCTTTATTGAGTGTTTCTAAATGGATTGGGTGCACACTGCATGAAACATGATCCAAAACAACAATAACAGACGTTTACATAAATCAGCCGTCTTCCTCGTTTCCATGTTTCATGGGGCAAAATGCATGGCACAATTCTTCATTGCAAGTGCGCCACCATCTTGTAAATTAGTCTTTCAAGCTGAGCTGTGAACTGTGTCGAGTTAATCTGAGGTTAGTTAGTTGTAAAAGTTAGTTTTGCTAGTTTTTGTTGTGTAGTATCAACATATCAGTCCAGAAGTAGTAGAGGAAGGATGTTGATTCTACCTACAACCGAAGTAGATCTAGATAATATTTTAGTATTTGTTGAGAAGTCCTCCATTATACAATTTTAATCTTAAGTACTACCATAACAAATGTATCATTGACTCATCTATTTAGTTTGTTAGATAGTTTGCATCCATACTCTTCTTAAACATTGGGTGAACCCAGATAATTATATCGCGTTCTTCTTCTTCATGGAACATAACCAGTCATGTTCCGCAACAACAAATCTACGTCTTCATCCCTTTTCTCCATCTTGACAAACACAGAAAGTTAGAGAGAAGAAAATGAACTTTAGTGTTTGGTACTATCATGTTTCATGATCAACCATCTTCGTAATATTTGTTCCATGACAAAAAATACATTTTTGTTTCATCGTGTTTTAACACATAATTTTAACTGCAGTGTGCACTCAGCCCTATTAAGACGTAAGCATAGATCACCAGTTTTTTTCCAACACACGGAACCCACCGAGCAACATATTGTAACGAAAAGAGAATCGAAAATCGGTGGGTAAGGCAGTGTGGCCATTAAACACAATTTCAGTTTGTTTCAAATAGATACATGCTGTGCGAAATACTTCTTTGGAACAGTGAATTATCGATGTTTTAAAGTAAGAGAACAGATTATTATACATACGTATAACCTGAATAGGTAGTTGTTGGACACGATGATTAAAAAAAAGAACAAGAGAGAACATGACACTTGAAAATACAAATTTATATTTGGTAGTTACAAAAAATATAATATGTAGAAAGGTTTAAAGAAAACTTAAATGAAATACAAGTAGTGATTTGTCGTAATTTTGAAGTAAATCTTATCAATATTTCATTTTACAATATTAAAATCGGGTTGTTAGAGATATAAAAT
This sequence comes from Timema douglasi, assembly GCA_901482245.1. NCBI lineage: Eukaryota > Metazoa > Arthropoda > Insecta > Phasmatodea > Timematidae > Timema > Timema douglasi. The sequence continues at coordinate 281,351 of CABEEJ010000069.1, forward strand.
ACCCTAGATGAGACTTATTTTGTTATAGATAAAAGACTATCAACGAGAGCCTTATTTCGCTATAGTAAAAGACTGTCAATCCACGCATCATACTGTTATATATAAAAAAAATGTAGATCTTAACCTCATAATGTTATGTATGAAAAATTTTCAATCCGAGCACCATACTGTTATAGATATGACTGTCAATCCAAGCCTTATTTTATTTTCCCATTTATTAAATTATACCTTCCTCATCCCCCCTCGATAGTGTAACTAAATAAAGATAGCTGAAATGGGTAGTAATACGTGTTATAAAAATAAAAATAAATTCACCTTAGACAATCTTGATGATTTCCACACCAAATACATTTTATAGCTCACTAATTAATTAATCATATTGATAATAATTTAATTAGGTTAAAGAAATCCATGAGTTATAGATTTGTATTTAACATAACTGGTGTTAGGCCCACATGGGTAACTATTAATATATAAATCTTTATATATGGCTTATATAAAAATATTTTACCACAAACACGTAAATATACAAGAAGATTCCATTGACAAAATGTATTGGTCACTTCAAAACCATTTATAATGGACTAGAATCTGCTCATGGATTCACTTGCGTTAAAGTCAGTTTTAAAAACATTTTCATTAAAACAACGTTTCTAGTACCAGAATTTATAATTTCTTAAACAGAGAAAAAATTATGCGACGTATTAGATATGTATTAACACGATGAAAATTTTGGAGTTGATAAAAGATTTATCTTCAGTATCAAAAAATTCAATGTAGTTTAGGTATTTTTGTTTTGAAAATAGATATACATAATATTTGTATTTAATTAAAGGAAATTAAGCAACAACATTTACAGCAAGACCTATTTGTAAACGAGCTTAGGGGTTTTATGATCAGGAGTGAGCATTTACATATTATTATTATTTTTATTATTAGCACCGCGTCTTAATACCCGTTCGGGTTGTACGCACTTACGTTAATGTATAATAGTAAGGTGATTGTGAAATGAAATGGAGGACCTACAGTTTAATGTGGAATCCGAACCACGGTGGAGGCTTGGCATTCCCCACATTCACAAGTTGTGATTAATACACGTCTTGTCAAAGGTATATCTGATAATGCCACTGCCAAGGCAACACATCTTTCAAACCTGAGCTTAACCAAAAATATAATAGTTATAATTATACCTTCGGGTGCATCTTAAAATAATCTTTCTCCTACTGGATTAAGAACACTTCATAGCACTTTATTTAAGTGTTAAGTTTTTCTGTATTCAATATAAGCGTGTTTATATTCCAAGTTTGTGTATAAATGGCCAGTAGTTTCTTTCAAATAGTGTCTATGGAATATAAATCCATACAAGTTATCTGGTAGATGAATACCTAAGTCCTTCACGCTCTTGTCTGAAAGAGACTATACGATTGGTTTGAACTCACTCTAACCTGCATTGAAAAATACTTTGATTGAAGTCAGAATTGTCTACTGATTGTAATGTTCTATTTTACTAACTTAAATATCTTCCAACTCAATTTCTCTGTGAGTAATTCAAAGTTTGAGAGGATCTTTAACGTTAAACATATTAATATTATGGTGGGAAAATATATTAGTGGGGAAGAAGAGTGACACAAAACTGCTTTTGGTAAAGTATTGATCCAGTATGAGTCATCGACTAAGATTCCCGGTGCTTTGGAAATTAATGGGTATGATGCGTGGGTTACGTTGTTCACGGTGCGTAAGTTTCCAAATGAAACGAACTGGAGCCGCATTCTCAAATATTAAGACACTGTATTATTCGGGCGTACGATATATACCCAGCTGAAGGAATCACTTGTCATTACTACGGGAATTCCTCAAAAGAAACTCCTTGCTTTCCGCATTGGAATTTCTTAATTTTCCAAGCAGTATATGAAGCAGCCGCGTTATAAATAAGCATCTTCTTAAAGAGATATTCGGTACACAATTTTAAGAATATTGTTAATTGTGTGTTGCATGAATTATTAGTGAAGTCAGTGATAATACGTGTTGTAAACTGTACACATTGACTATTTTCGAGATGGATAGCTAAATGCATTACACCTTCAATAATTCCAAACAAAATTGTTCAGCCTCATTGGTCAAGTTCATAATAACAGTCAATTGAGTATTGCATTCACTATTTACTTAAATAGCTATTTAATGCTTTCGATGAGACTGCGCAGAACCAAAATATTCGGAAATCAAACACACACGACAGAACGGGATTTGCTGGACCACCTGAAGATTGCCTATCTCCAGTGCTCAAAAACGAATCTTGGTTGAAAGCTCTCCATCGAAGGGATGTTGTCTACAGTATTTTAAATATCCTTCATGCCCATCTGAGTAGCCCTTTGAAAGCACTTTGGATATAAATTTTGCTGGATGAATGGAGACGATCGATTCAAAAGTTCCTATTGGCCGTGTATCATACGCTTGTTTACACTTGCATGCAGTTGTGGGTCGATATTTGAATCCGTTATCCCCGAATTTAATACTGAATCTACATCGTCAAGTCTGAATTTTTCTTGTAGTCATAACAGTAAATGCACGTGTGGCAGGCTGATCATTTTACACTTCACAGTGTAGGTCAAGATAAAACACTTGTATTGCCTTTAACGTCACTGCCCATCTCCTTGAAGACATAGATACTTTTTAAATGGCTTATAAATTTTTTTAAATAATTATATATCATATTTTAAAAATGCCTCATTTAAATCTATTGAGTATTGCTATAGTTATAAGCAACATATAGTTAAAGAAACTATCCTTAATAGAATTTGTGAATTCAAAACATCCAAACGGTGACCTGGTGGTCTAGGGGTAAGGTGTCAGACTTCTGTGATGGCGGCCGGGGTTCAATCCTCGGTCCCGGTTCAAATTTATCTGATTACCAAACACTTCCTTCACCTCTGACAAGACATCTTGTGAATGTGGGGAATGCCAGGCCTCCACCTTGGTTCTGATTCCACGTTAAACTGTAGGTCCTCCATTTCATCTCACTATCATCCTACCATTACACATTAGCGTAAGTGCGTATAACCCGAACGGGTAGTAAGACACGGTGCTAGTAATAATAATAATAATAATAATGATAATAAAACATCCAAATAAACGAAAATACGATTTCTCTTTAGAATTACTATTTTATTGAAATGTATTCTGAAATTATTATTCTTTGGATTCTGCAATAGAAATATAGATAAAATTAATTTATTCTACATTAATAATAATTCATCTTTGAAAAGGCATTTTAAGATAAAAAAATTAAAAACATCAATCTATTTGATTTAGTTAGTTTTATCAATAGCACCCATTCCCATTAAAACTTTATATAATACCTATACAAAAAAATGGCATCATAATCAGTTAAACAATTCAATAAATCTAAGGTTACCGACACACAAACCTAAATTTGGTTTTATAAGTAGTAGAGATTTCATTTCTAGGCTCATCTTCCCAACATCAGAATTTAGACTTCTTCAGTGATTATATCACAGGTTTTGATAAAAATTATATCTTTCATTATTGTTAACGCACTTGTCAATAATAAATATCCACATCTTACAGAAAAATAATTTTAGGACAAATAATTACATACAATGAAAACAGTTTGCTTTATCTGAAGCAGACCTCAATTAATGTTACTTTTAAAACGAGTTAGTACATACTATTGAATAATATATCATTATTGTTGAAAGCCAACGAATTATATTATAAATTAAATGTTAACTACTCAGTAATGTACAAAATTCTAAAGCTTATAGCAATTTATGTCAATTTAAGACATTGATAATAATTTTTTTTATAAATACCTATTTATAAAATATTACTAAAAAAATAAATTTTTTGAAGGACAAAATATTAAAACTACTATAATCACAACATGCAAGAAATTCAAGTGAAAACTACATAAAATTATTATATTTCTATTACATGCAAATTATTTGTAGTCCATATATTTTTGTATTTCCAGGCTCTGTTATTTTAAATATTTACGAGCAATATTACTATCATATGCTATAGATTTTGGGAATAGTTAGTTTAATGTGTATGTAACAATTATGTTAAGTTAATCAGGATAATCTCAGATAAAATAAAGCTCAGATAGGCCTATATTAAATAGTTTCTTGTTTTTTGTAATATGTTAAGATGTTTAAACTTTAGTCATAATAAACGTAGAAAAGTTAAGTTTGCTTAAGTAATGTTTGGTTATCTAGGTAAGTTAATTTCAGTCAATCTATGATAAACAATTCCAGACTAGTTTATAATAGGTTTGGTTTGTATTATGTTTTCATTTTTAATGACTTGTGTTAAGTGTAGGTTATGCTATCGATAGGTTGGTTTGGGGTAATTTATAGAAAAAGCAATTATGTTTTATATATTAGAGTAATATTAATCTAGGTTAAATTATATTTGGTGATATTAAATTAGGTTAAGCTATAAGTTAATATAATTAATTTCTGAGTATTTTAAAATAGATCAAAAATATAAATTCAATGGTTTTTCTTTAGCTCAGGTAAGGTATTAGATTTTGAAACTATTATCTTGAAGCTATATTTTATAACTTTTAGCCACTAAGTAGCTCATCTGCTATGAACCAAAAGGACAGAGAAGAATCTCTAAAATAAATATTATTGTTAAAATTCACTTTTCCACCATCTTTGGTCAAATATCCACTTACCATTTCTAACATGTATTGTGCTGGAAGCCGAAACTTACTCTATGGCATCAGGAACTCGAAAGTTTATTGCCACACTTACAAAAGTGCGCCACCTGTCCTTAGGTGAAATAATAATATTTAAATTTCTATAACTATTCTTGTATAACACTTCACTCTCATGTTAGACTTGATATACGATGATGAGTTATGGGCTTGAATCTCATTCGGGTGTATAGAGCTTTATTCTAAAGTGTTTTCACTCACCCCCACCCCTTACCCCCTCTTCCCAAAAGACATACACACACAAATGTAGTTACATTTCCTCCAAAATTCAACATTTATCATTCATAATCTATTAAGCTTATTCATGAATGCATATAGCTCAAACGTTGACTAAATCCCTGTGACAGAATAGCCGGGATATTAGCATATTGCTGATTTTATAAGCCTTTGTAAATTATGTATTACTTTGGTACGATTAAATAATAAAATATAGCTCAATGGTGTGAGCCCACAAACGAGCTATATCGACTGTTAAGCCGCAACGGTTGGCTATGATAGTGCCAACATTTGTGGGCAGAGGGTGTCATGTGGTCAGCAAAACGAACCCTCAAGTCGTAAATCTCAGTTTTTAAACTGAAGCTGCTACTTATTTATTTAAGTAGCTTGTCATTTGTCCTCACGAGCCTGTGTTTGACTCCGTTTCAGACCTATTGTTTCACAGATACATTTTGGAAGCACTAGGGATTGAACCAGGGATCTCTAGATCTAAGGCCAGGAACTCTGACCAGTAGGCCCCTTATAATGATATAGATAGTTAATTTCCAGAAAAGTTTAATTCCTTGTATCTGATTTAGAGCCTCAATAGAGCCAAAATAAAATAACTCTATACGAGTGATCATTTTGATAAGTAATTGATTGAGAATAGTTTGTTTCAAATCTTATACCTTATTGAATATTTTGTTGTTGGTTTCAATTGTTTGTTGCTAATAATATGGTGATACGCCCTTTTTAGGGTTATGTGCGAATATGATTAGTTTTATTGAGTATTACAAGGTATTTTAGAGTAGCCAACATGGACATATTTGGATCAGTTGGTACGAGCCGAAGGAATAAAATAAGTGCATAGCAATAATAGGAAAACTTTCTGTGTGAACAAGTTAAATCCGAATAGATTGAAATTATTAATAGCTTCGACATCTCACAATCAATTTGAAATCCATTTTTACTGTATCTTATCCAAATGATGTCAATTTCATACCTTTTTTTCTTCATAGAGTAGCAATTATAAAAAATACATTTCAACTTTAATGTTGTAAATAATAACTTTATGTTACATTTGAACGCTTTCTTAATTAGTTTTTGGTTAAAACTAAAAACACATGGTGACATGTTGTATGCCCAAGGGAGATAAACATAAATTAACCGATGGCCTCAATGGAAGTTCCCAAGCTGACTAAAATGTTATCCAACGCCAAATCAAAACACACACTGGATAAATTGATATATAAATGGTAAAAGATAATATTTAATGGTATTTTTTTTATGGAAAAGTGAAATAGCACCCACTTCTGTGGGCATTCAGACAAATATTTAATCTCATCTAGTTTGGTTCCCCGATGACTGAGAAGTCAAGGTTCGAATACCAGCTGGTTTTGATGATAATTTTATTTCAATGGTTTTCTACTTTCCCTCTACGTAAGTTTGTGTACATATCCTCCTAACACCACGTTTATTATTAATTTTTAGCAATATAATTAAATTAAGATTTGTAATAATACGGAGTAGGATTTTTTTTTATACAAAAAAGTCATATTGGTTTTTGGTATGATTACTACATAGACGACTTAATATTCGACATTAGGACTTTCAACGTAGATTTCTTTCAGGAATATGCCAATGCTATCAAACCTATCATAAGGGAAAGAGGTATTTGGACAGAGGGCACCATTTTACCAATTTAGAAATAGTAGTAGTTGAAATAAATAAAATACATATAAAAGAAGCTAAACTTGGAATTTTGGGTTAACTAGGCAAGATTTTATAGTTAAGTACGGCTATAGCTGTAAACAAACACTATATTCTTTGAATTTAAAAATGACACCTGGCCACGGGAACTGACCCCTGCGCCTTTAACTTAGTACAACAATCCTATTTCTACTCAGCTATCCTGGAGCCATCCAGTTACTTTGTTCATTCTTCACTCATATGTTAAGGCAGAATCTGTGTTGGACTTTCGGATATCGTCAGCTAAATATGAGCAATCAATTTAGATCACGAACTATAAGATAACATAGCCACCTTTGACTCGGGAGGGCTTAATATTAAGCCCTCCAGAGTCGTAGATGTCAACATTTTCTTATAGCTCATGATTTTAATTGATTGCTCATATATAGCTGGATATTTCCACATGTCCATCATAGACTCTGCCTTAAAGTATGTGTTAAGAATGACCACGGGTTATGCCATGACTCACGGGTAGTTCAGGGGTAAGAGCACTAGTGAACTAAGCCAAAGGTACCAGGTTCTATTGTCGTATCCAGGTGTCACTTTTAAATTTAAAGACTATAAACAATAAATGCCAAGCAAGAGAATGCCTATTTATACTAATGAGAAGTAGATATGGCCAGCCCACAAGTTGGGTTTACCTTGAGGAACTTACCGGCGGTTGCAAGATTGGTCTATAAGCCCTGAGAGCTTTGTGCTATTATTTTCAGCAGGGTTACTGTTCCTTTAATTGGCGGTTTCATAATCAAGCTTAATACGCTTCAAGTGCAATGCTTTACTAAATACAGGATGACAACTTTCAAAACTAGAATTTAATGGGCCAGTTTTCTATAAGAAACTAGCGTATACTACTTGACCTCCTGTATTTTATATAGCACTGCACTTGAGGCGTACTAAATCTGACTATGAAACTGCCGCTATTGAATCAACGACTGATGAATTCTATTATTAAGAGAAAACTGCTGCGCCCAATTGTATTTGGAAATATCTATCACAATTATACATTATTTCACTTTAGTATGTATTTGTCTTAGAAGTGTTTGTAATTCTCATAATGTGGAATTTTTGTAAATAAAATAGATTTTTCACAAGAAGAGAGGCAGGAATTTATTCAAGTACAATTTATTATTTAATATTTCATCAAGTACCTCTCATTTCATTGTTCATTTACGCATTAAATGCCGTGAATAGATTTTTCTTTGAAAGTTACATTTTTTAATGTAGAAACAAAAGTCTAGAGTCGTGCAAAAAGATGAGGTTTTTTACACCTTGTTCCAGGCACAGTTTGAGTACCTGCCGGGCGTGAGTGCAAAAACTGAATACACCACTCCCCCCTTTCCACAGACTTGGAACTTTAAATTACTGAGCGATTATATTATACCATTTGAGGAGTTAAATGACCACCCGTAGCAAACACTCCAAATATATTTAAAATATATTATAACTCACGTATGTAATAATTTATTATTATATCAAGCAGTTAGGTTTAACATTGTGTAACGTACACGCGACCTGGGCGATTGCAGGTCTTTCCCACGAATTCTTTTCAGGATATTGGGGTACACCGTAGATTAAACACGATTGAAAATGCACAAGAATATTCAAGATTTTGATTATTAAAAATAAAACACTTACACCGATTAAGCTACAATAAACAAGTCACTAAATTAAACAATGAGAGTCATAATTAAGTATGCTAATTAATAAGCGAATGAGATCACATAAAATAGAATTAAATTAAATTAACATCTAATCGATAAAAATACAAACCAATTAAACATTAAACAATAGTCTCTTATTATGTTTAATCATTGTACAAGTAATTTGCAGTTGAAGTCGATGCCACACACTGTTTTGGCTCCCACGTACGAAACACTGCACTTACCCGCATTACACGAACACTAGACTCACTGAGTCACTCACTTAACCCACCATCTCACTCATTGAACACGCTGTCCACTCCCGGGCATGCTAACCTGGACACGTTGGTCCACTCATTTGGCTAGCCTCAACTCAGACTGGGGTCCATCACCTACCACCGACCGTGTATATATAGGGATCACGGCTAAGAGTCTGGAATCCTCCATTTATAGAATACTGGGTTAGAATAAAATGAACCCAAATTCTTCTAGACGGTCACTTTCCTTTCAATTAAGATACCCCCTCTACTCCCTCTAATCCTCAAGTCAGTGAAGCTGGCTGGCTACCTGCCAAACAAGGATGGAGAGTGAGAGCGCAAACAGATGACAAGCGCGATGTTACCAGACCGCCCGAAGTCGGACACTAATATCGTTACAATATTATTGTAACATAGTTTTCCTTTTTAGCTATGGGTGTTCTTAACGTGCAGTTTCTGAACGGTCTAATTATATCAGCCCAATACTAGCTAACTAGCCTAGTTCTAGATTAGACACATTAACCAATTCCCTGGCCATTAATCAATATCCTAAATGAGTAATCACCCATTTAAAAAAAGGATAAAATTTCCAGTCATGCCGGATCTACTACCTGAAAATTCTGGATAACTTGACAAACGCTCTACCAAAGAAGTTGTACTTTAAAAACATATAGTCCAAATTTAGTTCACTATTTTAAAATTATCCCATGTTAAATTTTACTCAATGAGATAAATTTTAAAAAAAAGTAATTTACTTTTCCTGAAAAATACCCATACTTTTTGGTGAGATTCAGCGTACTTTTAATTTTTGCTACTGATTAATATTTATTGAACTATTATTTTATTTTATTTTATTGGTGGCATGAAAATAATTCAACTACTATAACTTTGATGTAAATAAACATTAATAATCAACTTGCCCCATTATATGGTTTTTCAATCGACTCTAGCAGTATAATCCCCAATATTTCATTAATAAAAGTTGTAAAATACCACCAGACGTGGCCACGACCATCAAACAACATGGTAATAAACTCACGAGCTTGAGATCAGGGGCGAGCGGAAGGCTTCTTTCTCTTCCGAACCATCTTTTAATTTGGTGTCCTTTTTCCTCTCCCTTTCTCCCTTCCTTCCCCTCAACCCACACCAACTCCAGCTGGTTCTGAACAGCTGATTAGGGCAGTGGAGGTCACACAACCAGCTAGTAGCTAATGTCAGACCTCAGCTCTTCTGGCGTTTGACTGCCTGTGTCCTTCAAACAACGCTTAGAAACAAACTAAACACTACATATTAGATGCTTAGAGAGGGATTTGGATGATGGAGTGTTAAGCTTGTTGGCTAGCTCTTGAATGTTATCGTAGCAGTTTTAATTGGAGTGCCAAACGTATGATTTTTAGACACATTCTTATATCACATTATTTTAGAGAGTTTATTTTGCAAAATGGTTTCCCACTCTCCTTTCACGCAAATATCCGGATACATTTCCTATACATTATGCACTCCCCCATCATGTAAATATTAGGTTTGCCCGTAAGGGGAACAATATGTGGTGCAAGAAAATAAAATCTATCCTGAGAAGCATGAGTAAAGAAGCTTATAAGATAATCCCCAAATCATCGTGACAAAAGGAAAGGAAAATATACTCTGATATTGGTTGGAAGAACAGTAAAGAAAATACAAATATATTTCTGTGTTTGCCAACATTTATTACATTTTACTATATGCTTTGTGTTACTTTATAAGTATTGATAATATCTCTCAAAAGTGACAGCTGCAGATAACATGAATTGATGTACATACATTATATTAAAATATATTAAAATTATTATATTAATATATTAAAATGATTTTAATAACTTTAGTAACCAACTTCTACTGTTCTCCCTACCAAAATCATAATATACATTGGACAACAAATGCGATAAGCTGTCTTCAATACAACTAGCTGAGCCTTAGGAACTGACCTCAAATTCAGTGATAATCAATAGCCATACCAGTGACCTGGTGGTCTAGGGGTAAGGTGTCGGACTTCTGTGATGGGGGTCCGGGGTTCAAACCTCGGTCCCGGCAAAGATTGATCTGATTGCCAAACCCTTTCTTCACCTCTGATAAGACATCTTGTGAATGTGTGGAGTACCAGGCCTCCACCGTGGTTCGTATCCCACGTTAAACTGTAGGTCCTCCATTTAATCTCACAACCACCCTACCATTATACATTAGCGTAAGTGCGTATAACCCGAATGGGTGGTAAGTTGCTATGCTAAATATGGCTATATATAACTTATTTCTACTCCTTGTTTCACAACATTTCCAAGACGCGCCTGGATTTCCACTAGGCGTAGTAGAGTAAGTATGAGGAAGACCCAATATAGAAAACATGTACCAATATTTGCTCACAGGGAAAATGGGTAGGCCTAACTATTTATTAAAGAACAATCTTAGTACACTAGGTTGAGACTCAAGCCACGACTTCCCAGACTGAGTTTCAAATGTTGCAGGTAGAAAATATTGTTAGAAAAAACACTATACAGCCTCGATAAATTGTTTTATGTGTCCTCTAAATAAATAATTTGTCTTTTGAAGTTCTCTCTGTCCCTTTGTTTGTCTTTATGTCTGTATCTCTTAATGTGAGTCCACATTTTTATTTCTGTCTTATTTCCTTTATGTTATATATCTTTATGTGGATTGAGTTGTCTTTATGTATATATGTATGTCTTTATGTACATATGGTTTTATGTTAATATGTATGTGTAGTCTTTAGACTATAGCCATAATAACTTAACGCATATAGTTCCACCTTGATATTTATATTGTCATAATAAGAAGGGAGATCATTATTTCAAATATAACTCAAGAACTAAGGGTAGTTTAATGATTAATGGTTTTCGAAAATTTTTATTCTATGTGATTTTTATAGTATATTTTTGAAAATTTTAATTCTCTCTAATTTTATAGCGCATTTTTAAAAATATTTAGATGAGGATGTTTAATTCTGATAAATATTTTTTAAACTTGTTTTATCGGGGAAAAAAGTCCTTGTATTATTATTAGCACCGCGTCTTACTACCCGTTCGGGTTATACGCACTTACGCTAATGTGTAATGGTAGGGTGATGGTGAGATGAAATGGAGGACCTACAGTTTAACGTGGAATCCGAACCACGGTGGAGGCCTGGCATTCCTCACATTCACAAGATGCCTTGTCAGAGGTGAAGGAAGGGTTTGGTAATCAGATAAATCTGTGCCGGGACCGAGGATTGAACCCCGGCCGCCAGCATAGAAGTCTGACACCTTACCCCTAGACCACCAGGTCACCAAGTCCTTGTAAATGATGATATTCAATAAAGTTGTAAACATTCAACCAAAAATTTGTTAAATATTGCATGAGAATGACGTAATATGTGGTTTTCCCAAAGAGCATGAGAGGTTGTTAGGCTCTTGAAGGCAGCCCACATCCAATGAAAAATAATCACTTCGATTTCATGAAGGGCCAAAGTCATTTAAAATTACATGCTTTAGTAAAAAATAAAATAAGTAAAATACAATCGTACAGGGTATCCATGGTTGGAGGGGTGCTAACTGGCAGAGAGCAGGAGGGTTTTTTATTTCAAATACTGACCGAAAGTTAATGTCAAACTGTTTGGAAATAATTACTATTATCTTTCTGATACTATATTATCAATAAAAAGTTTTATCAAACGAATTTAATAATACTTCGATCAGGTTTACGATCTAATTTGGGGTTTTCTTAACTGATTGGAAGAACAGAATATATTCTAATAAATTTATATATTTTGTTTTGTGGTTGGGGCAATAAAATATATTATATTTTATATTTATTTAGCACCGCGTCTTACTACCCGTTCGGGTTATACGCTTTTAAGTACTAATTACGATAATGGATTAGGAATTGGGAAGGATGAATTAGAGGAAGTGAACCCGCATTTGCGTGGAGGGAGAGCGGAAAACCATTTAGGAAAAACCACCCCCAGTTCACCCGATCGAGATTCGAACCTCGATCTCCCCGTCCTCAGCAGTTGAGCTCAACACGACTAGAGCGTTAGCCAACTACGCCACCGAGGTGGGTAAAAAATGTATAATAGTACATCAAATAATTAACTAATAATTTTATATTGACACTCTTATTATGTCATAACTGACCACCAAAATAAAAATGTTAAATTTTAGAGAGTAATACAAAATAGTAGTTTAAAAATAAAACTATTTATTTTGCAAACAGCGTAAGAACACAACCACCTTGAAGGTTTGAGTGGCGTCATAAATTGCTCTTATTTCGGTTGGTTCACCATCTTGATTTCAAAAGAGCATCCCGCATTTTAGAAGCTCTCGTTTGAAAAGTATTTTCAAGTGAATCATAGATTCCACTTCCACAAACAATGTCATAAATTCGTTTTTCAGTAATATAATAACGGTTAATAATTTATTTTAAATAAAATTGTTTGTTTGTGTGAATGTTCTGAATGCCAAAAGTAACAAAAAATCAACATATGTTATTGAAGATCATATTGTCTGGCGAATGGATACATAGTAACTCTCCCTAGTGTTCAGATACCACCTCTCCTACTTTGGATGCCCCTTATATATTATACTCTCTCATATAGGGGGTTATATCTTGGGACCATATTAGAACCAGGAAATAATTTCAGTAAACTATACATAAATATGGTTTACTCAACTCAAACTAACACATCATTTTGTTATTCATGACACATGATTCAGATGTATAGATGAACCAAATTTTTAAAGCCCATTTTTTTTAGTTTATAATTTTCTTAAACTAATCATCAAAATTATATTAACTGCTGTCTTTACCTTTTTAGCAAATAAACCCTAAAGTTTTATTTACGTGGCAAAACAATCCCTAGATAACCAATATGAAAGTTATAGGTATTAAATAATTTTTTTTTTTGTAATATTAGTTTTTAATAAACTAACATTAATTATATATTTCTCTGGAAAATGGGTTTGGAATCTCCAGAGATCCTACCCGTCAAAACTTTGCTAGTATTTACACTAATGAGATAAGGATTAGGAAGGTACTGTCTTAGAAGAAACGTACGCGCATTTGCATAGAATGAAAGTGAGGAATCATTTTGAACAACAATATCAGTACATCCAGCGGGAATCGATCCATGACCTGCCAGTCACTGGCAAACCAGAAAATATTAGATTAATGCCTTATGCCTTGTGTTCACTTTTTCAGAAATATATCAACCCATATGGTAAGAATGATTCTTTACGTCATATGTTTGAAGTTGCAAAGAATGTATGCATATGAAGTCATTATCTTTGTTTTTACTGAAGATTTACATACTTATCTTTTTCTTTTACGTTTAGCGAGTATTTTTAAGTTTATGGATATCTACAAACTCACATTAATGGACTAGAAAGGATAATGCATGTGGTATAAACGTCATTTTAATAATAGTTTCTTATTTTCTGGCCTGGCCGGGTGTCCTTAGGGAGGATTACCTAAATGGTTTACCACACCTCCTCCTAGAGTGTGCAGGATCATTTATTCTAATTTGTAGACCTACCCCCCTCATCCTTTCCCCATTAGTAAATATTTGAGAAGGCAGTAAGACACAAATCAAAAACAATAGGGACGAGAAAGTTTTATTTTAGAGGAAACGTATCCCAATTTGAGTGGTGGAAGAGTAGATAAAAATTTATAAAAGTAAACAAAGCATTACACTGGATATTTATTCTATCTAAGACCACCCCTTAGCATGCAAACTAGACCAGACGAGACCTACAGCTTAGCCCATTTGCCCAATGATGCATAAAATTACTTCTATTTATTCTTCATTAATAATTTATAAAAGCAAAAATAAAAACCAACATTTTGGTCAGAATCCTTCCATATTATCACCTAATTGAGGCCATCGGGCTATAGATGTGAGACGGAAAATTTTCCGAAATGGAACATTTTTAATCACTATTCCTGTAAAATAATTTCACTTGATTAAATGGAACTATAATGTAATCGAGACTTAGATAGCCCAAATGTTAATGTTTATGCTTAAGATAAACTTCTCCTGAGGGCGTTTATATCAAAAACATCAACAAATGAGCTTCGGTGACCACACGGTCTAACACACTACTCTCGCAATATTATTATTATTAGCACCGCGTCTTACTACCCGTTCGGGTTGTACGCACTTACACTAATGTGTAATGGTAGGGTGATTGTGAGATGAAATGAAGGACCTACAGTATAATGTGGAATCCGAACCACGGTGGGGGCCTGGCATTCCCCACATTCACAAGATGCCTTGTCAGAGGTGAAGGAAGGGTTTGGTAATCAGATAAATCTGTGCCGGGACCAAGGATTGAACCCCGGCCGCCAGCACAGAAGTCTGACACCCTACCCCTAGACCGCCAGGTCACCTACTACTCTCGCAATAGTCTAAACTTCCGATGACTGGGAGATTGGTGTTCGATACCAATCGTTTGCACTGAAGGTGGTTTTTCCTAAATAGTTTTCCACTCTCACGGGTGCAATTAATCTAAAGTCAATCTTATTCATCCCTAACACATTAGCAAAATTAGTACATAGGCGTACAAGCGGTGCTATAAAAATATTAAAGAAACAAATGATTGCGAGCCTTTGTAGACCCGCTATGTTCATAAATCATACTTCAACTTTTTATCATCAATAATTTAAATAAAATAATTCTTAGGTTTGCCCGATACTTGTCCCCACTCCCCCTTACTATCCGTGCTTCCTAATTACCCCTCCCCCAGCCCGTGCCCCCTTGTGATAACCGACTCTCTTAACACACTATATTTTGAAGCATAATAGGCTCTAGGTGCCACCTCTATAATTTAACCCCTCCATCGCAAGCCGCCACTGAGGACAATTTTCAGGGAAATTTTCCGATTTAAAACTTCCCAGAAAATGTTCATCTCTAAGTCGGGGCAAAAACATGATAACACTAAATGGGTTAGATTTGATATTTTCACTATTTAAACTTCTCTGAAATCCGTATAACTAGCTATACAAAATAAATGAAATGTTAATTGATATTAGCTATCCGCAAGGTTTTGCCTGGTTTTAAAAAAACTTGTAGTTCAAGATGTAAGCTACCAAAAATCACGTTTAAAACATGTTTTCATCAAGTGAGGGTTATCTTATTTTTACCCCAACCCCCTCAACAATATGTTTCACGAAGCGATGAACTAAATGAATACCGGATTCTTCCACATACTTTCAACTTAACGTGTTTCTATTGTAGCCTTGCTTGGTGGAGTTTATGAATGAATCTAAAGGGTTCACGGCTTACTACGACGTAAAGTTAACATTGTCAGGGCTTTTACCGTTGCAAGAACACACACACACACACACACACATGCACACGAACTCTCATACTCACACACATATTATAAGCTGAACATGTCAGTTCAACCTTGACTTGGAAGTTAGAATGCATTCCTAAATCCCTGCATACTCTACCGTATCAAGGTACTAAGAATGTTTGGCAGTAAACAAACAAATAATGTGATAAATACTCTCGCATAGAGGGAAAAAATTGAATTATATTAAATTCAGTACAAGTGACAGGGATTCAATTCCCAAACTCGCTGTCACTGCCAAACCAGACCAAATGAGTTTGACGCCCTAGTTCACATGCACACAAACGCAACAAGATAATTGATTGGTTTGAATCAAATCCCGCAGATAATATTGTTGGATTATGTTTT
Organism: Timema douglasi; assembly: GCA_901482245.1. NCBI lineage: Eukaryota > Metazoa > Arthropoda > Insecta > Phasmatodea > Timematidae > Timema > Timema douglasi. Next base: position 297,657 of record CABEEJ010000069.1, read on the forward strand.
ATTTCTGATAATGCTGGTAATAATTGGAGGTCAAACAATTGGTTTACCTTGAGACATTTCAAATAATCTCATATAGGAAAGGGTTGATAAACTTTGAAATATCACACATAATATCTTATAGGGCAGGGTTTATGAATATTGAAATATTACGAATACTATATTCAAGGGTAGGGCTGAAGAATATTTAAACATTACGAGTACTATCATCTTATAGGGCAGGGATGATGAATCTTGAAACATTACAAATACTATATTTAGGACGCAGATATTCATTTTGGAAATATTACAAATAACATCTTAAAGGACAGGAATGATGACTCTTGTAATAGTTCAATTATTCTCTTATATGGCAGGGCTGAAGACTCTTTAATCATTACAAAAAATACTTATATAACTATCTTCATACTCCTCTACCTGATACAAACGATCATAATCAATATGTTTTGTTACACGGTTTGAAGCGTTATCATCATCTGTCAAGAATCTTGATTCAATTGAATAGAGCCATTGTTTTTAAAAAACACCTTTATCTGTCATCGAGGGTAATAGCTACCACCCTCTTCGGTAGCCACATTCACAATCGACTGGAATTTTCAAATATGAGATCAGGGCTCAAATCCCAATAATGCATATTAAGGGTGGTTTTTCTTAAATCCCCTTCTTAAACGCTAACTTGGGTACAACTCCTTTAAACTCAAACTTGCTCATTCCTATACCATTAACGTTATAATTTCACATTGATATAACCCGAAAGGGTAGTAAGTAATACTTGGTGTTGAAAAAAGAACTAATAATATTATTAATAGTTGGTAAAGCCCGAAAGGGTAGTAATACTTGATTTTGAGAGAAAAAAACCAGTCCCTGTACCAAAAGTATTCCAACATTTAAATGAATTGTTTGTTTCATTATACGGTATATTATCTCTCTAATATTTTATCTTCATATTTTTACACATTGAAATTAAGTAATATTTTGAATTCATAAATTGATTTATTGTTTATTATAAACTAAGCTATTGTGTACTTGTATACTAGAGAAAAATGTCAAGAAGGTGTGAACTATTTAGAAAAAATAAAATACTTTATCTCCAATAAAGTATTATGTGTTCTTATAAACTAATATATTCTCATCTCAATCTGAGAAATCTAAGAATAATGAAGACACAATTCCATGTTCTTTATTTTCCCCCACTTTATTTATGATTTAAAATACATTGTTTGATAATGTTAACAAATTAATACGCCTAGTTTTGAAGGGGATAACTATAAGTTTATATAAGGCGTACGACCCTAATGGGCAGTGAGAGGCGGTAATAAAAATAATAATAGGGTTTAACAAAAGCATTATTAAAAGACTTAAACCAAAGGTTTTAGTTAGCTGGGATGTATATAAAAATGCATCCGCTTTCGCTTTGAGAGAGTAGAATTAAAAACAAAAATCATAAATAGCATGTAGGAAACAACTTCTAGTACTCCCATACAAGACACGACGAATGGTCGACCAAACTGTTGTAAATCTGAAGTGTCAATACACATTTCAACTCATTCGTAATATTTATATATACCTTTTGTGTTTTAAAAACATTTAGTTATTTCAAAAATGTGAGCCAAGCTTGTAAGTAAACTCTTTCTTAATGGAGTCATTATATATATTCAGCAAATGTTACAAGGTAATTCATCACAAGAAAATGTGTCTCTTTGAAAATATTCTCGCCCCTGGCGTTGTAAATCTGTACAAGGTCAAGTGGATTGCTCATGCTCATATTATACTTCCCGGTATCTCATATCGTCTACAAAGCATATATCTGTGTAGTAGAACCACAACATAGCTATTCTATTTCAAACAAAAAAACTTAAAGATAGCTGAATGAACCTAGGAAAAGTAATTTAGTAACTCCCACAAGAAATAGGAAAAGATGAGGTGATAGATCTCAGTTGACCTTTCTGGTAACTGTTATAATGGGATCTAGTGTCCACTTTACAAATGCATAGATTTAGTATGATTTTCATAGTATAGATATGCTTACTTAACACTAAGACAATGCACGTACAATCAGCCTTAGTAGATACATGTTTTATCATTAAATATAAAAATGAAACAAGTACAAAATTATATTTAAATCAATCCTGCATCGATGAGATGATGGAGTATTTATATATTTGAGGTATTTAACGTGCACCACATGGAGTAAACTGCAAGTTTGTCTAATCTGGTATTATGCTTTTAGCCCAAACGGTTGTTAAGATGTGGTGTGAAAAAAAATAGTCTTATTTACCAGTGATAGGCAGTTAAGAAATAGGATTCCAGTAAAATGTAGTTTAGGGCTAGGATTCCAGTGATCGATAGTTAAAGGAGAGGATGCCAGTGATAGGCAGTTCATGGCTTGGATGTAATTTATATAAAGTTCAGGGCTAGGATGTAGTGATAGGCAGTTCATGGCTTGGATAGTAATGATAGGCAGTCAAGGGCTAGAATAACAGTGAGAGGCTGCTCTTAGCTTAGAAGCCAGTGATGGGGTGTTCAGAGCTAGGATGTAGTGATAGGCAGTTCATGGCTTGGATAGTAATGATAGGCAGTCCAGGGCTAGAATGCCAGTGAGAGGCTGCTCTTAGCTTAGAAGCCAGTGATGGGGAGTTCAGGGCTAGGATGCCAGTAATAGGCAGCTCATGGCTTGAAAGACAGTGATGGGGAGTTCAGATTTAAGATGCCAGCGATAGGAAGTTTAGGGCTAGGATGCAGGATGAGGCCGCTCATAGCTCGGAAGTCAGTGATAGGGAGCTCAGTGCTAGGATGCCAGTAATACGCAGTTAATTAATAGAATGCCAGTGACAGGCAGTTCATGTCTCAGATACTGGTTGAGTTTACTGAGGGTGGCTTTTTTTTAAAATCTGTTCAACCACTCTCCCTCCATGTAAATGTTGGTTCATTTTCTCTAAACTCTACCGTCCTCTTCCATACCCGATAAGTTTTATTATGAAGCGTATATCTCGTACAAGTTGTATTAGTCCAAACCACCCACCAATACAGCCACATAGCCACCGTGAGTGGCCACTAGCCTCGAACTAGAATAGTTGTCAAGTGTTCACTAAATTAACCATCGGGTCATCTGCTGAAATCAGATCCTGAACAAACACAGTTGAAGGAGGGTGTAGCGTTAATATGTTATGGCCAGAGGATTGTAAGGGTGTGGGGGCGGGGGGTGTAAAGGAGAGGAAAAGGCAATCCACAGGATGTCTGGTGGACCAAGCTAGGCGCCACCAATTAACGCTATTTGAACACCCCGATTATATCCCTTTATCTTTCACACTACGAGGCATGACGTCATGTCCTCAAATACTGACCCATTACGTCATCCAATAAATTATCTAACACCGCGAAAGTGTGTGTGTGTGTGTGTGTGTTGGTGATGGGGGAAGGGGGGGTAACAACAGTCATTCGCCCGTCGTGACAAGATCGAGCTTGACTATGGGGTCTTTAATATTAATTATGGTAGTTTCATTCTGTGAAGGTTTCTTTTAATAGTATGACATGTGTTGCAGTCTGCATCTGTCATGTTTCTTTCAGTGAAGTGAAATTAAGCACCATGAAGGATAGTACATAATAACATTGAATTGTTGAAACATTGTCCATTCTCAAATAATATAGATTACCCAATTTTAAGTTGTTATTATTATATTTATATCAGTAGTGAGTCTTGGCTAACGCGCTTGTCGTGTTGAGCTAGACTGCCGAGGACGGGGAGATCGAGATCCAAATCTCGGTTGGGTGAGCTGAGTATGGTTTTTCTTAAATGATTTTCCACGCAAATACGGGTTCACTTTCTCTAAATTCAACCTCACCAATTCCTAATTCATTAGCGAAATTAGTACTTAAGCGTATAGCCCGAACGGTTAGTAAGACACGGTTCTAAATATTATAAAGTAGCGAGTAAGTCACAAAATTTGGCTAGTTCTACTGTTTAGGTTCTTTGTTCCAAATTCCACTTACACACATAATTTAGAATTGAATCGTTTTATCTTGGTTGTTTAATCTTTCATTAATATTAATAATTTTTAGTTGTTTTTTTAGCAATGCGTCATATTACCTGTTCGGTTTATACGCCTATGTTATAATTACAACAATGGGTTAGCAGTAAGTAAGGCTTAAGTTAAAGGAAATGCACCAACATTTGCGTGTAAGGAGAGTGTAAAACTATTCTGGAAAACCACTTTCAGTGCACCCACCCGTGATCAAGCCCCGACCACTCGGCCACTGAAGCAGATTATTTTGAGCTTAATATACTAGAGTTCCTTATCTTTCTATTCGTCAGGTATCTACTTATATGAACTGTAAAGCAGAGATGAACATAAAATGCAGAGAAAATAAAATACTGTCTATTCACATTTATGTAAAGCGGGTATGTGAAATTTTTGAGAAAGCATCACTTTCAATATACTTGGACAGTATTTGAACCTTAACCACTTCATCAGTGGCAAAACAAACTAGATTTATTATTATTATTATTATTATTAGCACCGCGTCTTACTACCCGTTCGGGTTATACGCACTTACGCTAATGTGTAATGGTAGGGTGATTGTGAGATGAAATGAAGGACCTACAGTTTAACGTGGAATCCGAACCACGGTGGAGACCTGGCATTCCTCAAATTCACAAGATGTCTTGTCAGAGGTGAAGGAAGGGTTTGGTAATCAGATAAATCTTTGCCGGGACCGAGGATCGAACCCCGGCCGCCAGCTTAGAAGTCTGACACCTTACCCCTAGACCACCAGGTCACACTAACAACAAACTAGATGATATTTAAGATTTGTCCGTGTGTCAATAATTACAGATAAGAGGCGAGTTAAAGGCAAGCAGTCAGGTTCAACTTCTAATTTTATAATCTTTCTTACTAAACTGAGACATATTAATTAAACCTAAAAATATTCTAAATGCTTTTAATCGTATTTCTTTTAAATAGCTAGGCCCATGATAAAAGTTTTCAACAATTAAAAATAATTATCTTACTAACTTTGATACTTTTTGAACATATAAAACAAGAACAGTATTATTATTAAATACTATCAACCCCCTTGGTACCGGATTAAAAAATTATTGGTTTAATCAGGTTAGTGCCAAAAAAACCAAATAAATATTTTAATAAATATTCTCTTTTTCTTAATATTTTTTCTTTTAATTTGATTGAATGGCTTAGTAAATCAGGAAATTTTTATCTTACAATAAAGAAATATTTTCACTATTGTGATTAATTGAGTTTTCTCCTTTAATTTTGTAATTTCTAAAAATAAATTATAATATATTTATTTAAATTTAATTAAATTCATTATTTTTATTTTTTAAGTATAGTTAATTACATACTTCTACTCATGAGTCCTTTTTTACCCTAAATGTTATGAATATTGTTTCATCTTATTGTATCCAAACACTTTCAAAACAATTCCAATATTATTTAATTTGTACTCCAGAAGGATACATATGTTTTGCCAAAAATGATGAAGACTGCGTGGTTTTGGACAAACTAGAAAGGCTGTCCAACACCCATTAATGTATAATAAGCAATATAGGGAATAGCTAGCGCGAATGAGAATGTTTAACATAATAACTATAACATTTTTGAATACAGTTCTTTTTTGTAAGGAGCGTTAATTTTGTTTAATAAATAATTATTAATTAACCTATATTAATGATTAACAAACCAAGGCGTTTTCATCATAAGCGAGTTTTAAAAATCTTGATCCCATTTTTTACATTTAGTATATCTATATTGGAAAAATAATTTTAAATATATTGTTTACATATTTAGATTAACGCTTGATGTATATTTTCTATAATCACCCAAATCATTAATACTATTAAATTTAGACTATCATTATCAATATCGTAATGAGTGACACAATTAAAACCATAGTCTTTAAGAAACTAGAGTAAAATTCTAGTAAGAAGAAAGGGATAAGAAATACGAAAAAATAAAAATGTAAGTCCAATATTGACAAAGCTGTATTATTAGTATTATTATATAAGCATTAATAAATAATATTCTTCAAAACAATATTTTCATATTCCATAGGTTTATGTATAAAACAATATATTAATGAAAAGAAGATCTAATAAATTTTGTCAATAGGAGAGACTATTCTTTTGACAAGAATACTGCTCTAGATACAAGTTAAGTATACTTTTAAATTAAATTATATTTACCTACCTATTACACCAGTATCTATACTAGGTGAGAATTATAAAAGATTAACCAATCAGGACTTAATACAAATAATATTTTGGAGTTAATTTAATGTAGAAATATATTAATTCTGAAATGTATCTTTTCTCGAAATCAAATATATTAGGGAAGAAAGATCTTCCGACTGGTGTTTTAGAGTTAATGAAAAATGTTCCCCAGACATATGTTTTCAGCTGCTTAGAGAGATAACGGCTAATGCCTGTCAACGAAGACGGTAAGTAAACCTTGATCTATAGTGTTTGAAATAGAAGAGTATTTGAATTTATGAGAGAAGTGTGCACTCCATTTATGGACTAATTCTTAGGCTCATTTTCTCTGATTTGCGGTGATTGGGAGGTTAATGCTTGAATCTCAGCCGGGTGTACTGAGGATATATTTTTTTCAATAGTCTCTCAAACTCTCTAACAAATATATGGATACATTTATTGGTATTAACTCTACCTACCCTAGCCCTACTCTAAAGAAAAAATAAAATGATCATATCCTGAGCGGGGGGTAAATGCAGTGGAATAAAGTAGCTGTTGTTTTCTGCTAAAGTATTGTAAAGTATGCGTCATAGTTTGATTGCAATACATGTCTAAAAACGGGAAGGTCAAGTCCGATTGTATACCTGGTGGTTTTCAAAATATAGTTTTCTCAACGTCATTACACGCAAATAGGGTTGAATTTCTTCCATGATATATTTTTTTTCCCTAACCAATATATAATTTTCTAAAACTTTATTTTCTAAAATTTTATTTTCTAAAATACATATTTTTAACAGCCTCTTATCACCTGTCCATGGTATTCTAATTATTAGTCACTTAGGTGGGCATGCGGACTAAACATACAGCTTGTCTAATCTAGTTTACTGGGTACGAACCGTTTGTGGTTAGAACCCTGTTCAGGTGTATTAAGGCTATTTAAAAAGTTTGTTTTCCACTCTACCTCCATACAAATGAGGTCACATTTAAACTAAGATTAAAAATTCCTCATTTTTATCTCAAATGTGGATGACCCTTTCCGTTAACAAGGAGTGGTGGCAAAAATACTCGATTAAAAAACATGACAACAGAGTTCCACAGTCTCGACTACGCTCTAAGAGCATCAATAAATCGTATATATAAGCAATGTTCAATTTATTTAAATAAACTCTCTTACTAAGTAGATCCCATTTTGAAACAAACGCCACTAAGAACAATGATGGTCATAGTACACACACCCCTGTTTGTAAATCAAGGATTCTTAGACGTGCGTCCTTGTTACGCCAAAATGCTTTTGATTCAACCTTTACTTGAAGTGGATCCGATGGCCTGGAGGTATTTTCCATACCAACAACACCCGGTCATCAATGATGCCAAGTCGGTATTTTCCCCTTTGATGTCGCCTTTGAGGTGAAGCCGGTGCCCTAATATTGGTATTTGGAGTGTTGTGTGCGTCTCTCTAGCTTGGTGACTAGAGAGGTAGACAGGCGATTCTAGCTTCATCGCAGCCATTCAAATACAACCTCTTAAGACACAACATAAGGCGGATATTAGATGCCCTTATCTAGTATTTCATTGCTTTCTTGACTTTACTCGGATACAAACAAATTATAGAATTTGGTAAATAGGCTAAGTTTACTATGGGGTTACGACCAAAATTTAATTCTATATTAATTTATGATTTAAATATCCTATATTTAAAGTGAACTCAATTACTATAAATATTTTAAACCAATGTAAGCTATAATCTGAAAAACTCGTTCGGATTTGATTTAATACCTTTTAAATTTATTAAAATAATACCGTAGCCCCCTTTTAACTAAATGATTTTTAATTCTTATAAATTATATATTTATAGATACAATTTTTATAACTATTCATCAGTCTAAAATTTTAGAGACCAACAGTAAAGTTTAAAAATACGAAGAGATATAAAAGATAAATTGAATCAAATGGAAAGATTATATAATCTTAAATTTGGCTTAAATTTAAAGTAATAAAATGATACCAAACTCAAGTAAAACATCGTTTGTAGCTAAACAATATGTAATCAGATGATTGCACACTCCTTTCTTTATATTTTTGTAATATTAGCAATTTTGAAATATATGTTCTTAGAATATTACTGGCTTACTCAATCTGGTAGCGTAGTTCCTGTCAAAGAAGGATTTATGTGAATTTCTACAGCTTTGTTAATGAAGGGAATTGTGATTTTGGAATATAGAAAACAAATTTTTATCGGCGTAGCAGATTTTAATTGTGTCTTGATTTTAAAAAGCACCTTTATTACTTTTTTAATATATCTTATTTCCTTAATACATATTTTAACTGTTAAAACTAGATTTATAAGCTCATCTAAAACCATTAATTTTATATTTGACTTAATAACTCGCTTTATTATAGATGAATATGGTTTGCCACTCTCCCTCTACACAAATATGGGTTCACTTCATCCAAACTCAATCTTCCCAATTCCTAACCCATTAGTGTAAATGGTAGGCCTACTTAAGCGTATAGCTTGAACGGCTAGTAGGACGCGGTGCTATTATTATTATTATTATTATTATAATAATTATTATTATTACTATATATGAGAGTGTAAGTATTTCATTGCAATATCATGGATACTTTTTAAATTATTAAATATTTTCGAATATTTATAAAATCTATATTTCTTAAAGCAGTTATTTTAATTGCATTATTTTTATCCTACAATGTCAGAACTATACAACTTATTATAATTTATTGTGGATATAGTTCTGAAACGTTAGACCTTTTAATTTTAATTATAGTAGGTTGCATTTTCAAAATAGCTTTAACGATTTCTTGTAACGCTTACCGTTCTTACACATCCTTTTTAATAAGATATTATTCCATGGAAACACCATAGTTGACTAAGTCTTGTTTGACCAAGTACAAAACTACCGGAGGTTTTACTAACATATTATCTAGTTCTCCCCTTAACACAACCGCCATTACACTCCACGCTCACAGCTAGAAATTGTGACGTCATGCAGAGAGTATCAGCTTCAAACACATCACAGGTTCTGAAAAGAATGAGAGTAACTTTCATCCTAAAGTTTACTTTAGTCCTTTTCCACACCTATCCCCCCCATTAAAGTGCATCAAGACTGGTCGAGTAGTACGAGGTGTCAAATATATACAGAAACTATAACATACTTTTAGATGTTAAATATATACAAAAAACATTGATGCAACGATACAAAGAAAACAATAGTTAATATGTACCAAAATTGGCACAAATGTGTATAAGTTTCCTACAGATTCTAGCCTTCAGTATTAATTCCTCAGGAAGGAATACTGAAAAGTAAATTTTTGAGTAAATGTATCCACATTTGCACCAATTTTGGTATTTAACTTCTTAGGCCTATTAGCTCTGTATAATTTTTATGTACATCTTTAACACCTAATATTATGCTAGGACAGTAAAGGAGAAGATAAGGGTACTTTATTTTGTTATAAAATTTGGAAAGTTTTTATTGCACGTCAGTTTAGTGTAAAAAGAAGGGTATGCGGTCCATAGGCTCTATTTATATTATTAAGTATGAGCACTAGTCTAACAACACATTCGGACTATCCAAATTTAATTAGGCTAGTAGGTTAGGAATGAAGAAAATTCACTTTAAGGTAATATATCCACCCCTTCACAGGTAAGCAAATATAAACGAGACTGACGTTTTGGTCACGTATATAACGAACCTCTAGGTGCTATATCACAATTAACATGGTTTTAGTCGATATTAAATCAGATTTTAATTTTTGAAATATATATGTTTAATGAAAATAGACCCAATTCTGTGGCTAAATTGTGTAAGATCTGTCACAATCACCATGGACTAGACTGCTGACGAAGGGGATATCGCAGTTTTGTCGGGTGTTTTGAGGGCAGATTTTCCTAAATGATTTTTGACTCTTCCTCCACATTAATGTTGGCACACCTCCTCTAACATTCTACCTTTCCCTTTGACTAGTCAACCAGCTTAACTAATGTATCTGTAAATTTATAGCCTAAACGGGTACCAAGACGGAGCATAAATAAATAAAATGTATACATGGTATAGCCAAAATACAAACGTAAGTAATTATCTAGCTCCATTTCACAAAGGTACACATTTCATAAACTATAAGTCATAGAAAATATGCATTATTTGTGTTTTTAAAATATTATTATTATTAGCACCGCGTCTTACTACCCGTTCGGGTTATACGCACTTACGCTAATGTGTAATGGTAGGGTGATTGTGAGATTAAATGGGGGACCTACAGTTTAACGTGGAATCCGAACCACGGTGGAGGCCTGGCATTCCTCACATTCACAAGATGTCTTGTCAGAGGTGAAGGAAGGGTTCGGTAATCAGATAAATCTTTTCCGGGACCGAGGATTTAACCCCGGCCGCCAGCATAGAAGTCTGACACCTTACCCCTAGACCGCCAGGTCACCTATTTTTTTAAATAAAATTTTGAAAATTACGGTTATTTAATGTGGATTGATTTGTAACAATTGAATTGAAAGCTCTCCTATAAAGGGTCAAGCACCTAGGCATTGAGCTAGCATGCGTCCTAGCTTCTTATTTTTTTTTATCATCGCGTCTTAATACCTGTTCGGTTTATACGCTTATGTACTAATTACGCTAATGGTTTAAGGGATTAGTAATGCTATATTAATAGGATATGCACCCGCATTTGCATGGAGGGAGAGTTGAAAACCATTTTGAAAAAAACCTCAATACACCCGAATGAGATTCGAGCCTTGGTCTCTCCATCATCAGCAGTCTAGTCTACTGTGAGAGTAGTGCGTTAGACTACGCGACCACCAAAGATGATCCCTATATCTTTCCTTCCCAACACACTGCTCAAGATAGATAAAGAATATTTACAAGATGTAAGAGAGAAATATTTTATAAAAGCAACTCAAATATATATCTATTAACACGCGGCTGAATTTGAACTAAGAAGTAAAAAGTGTCTGATTCATCTGAAGTATTTGTGACCAATGCAGATGTATTTACAAATGTTAGAAGAGAAAGGATTACATAGAAGGAGGCATTTTATTATATGTAATCATTTGTAAATAAATATGGCCAGTGAAAAATTAATAATATACACCAATCCTTATAGTAAAAAAATCTATTTTTTTTAAACCAATGCAGTCATTTGTTTTTACGTCCCCAACAGAACATTATAAATTATCTAAGGATTATGTTTGGGGTTATGAAAAGTAATATTCTCATGAGAGATATTTTAGGGTGAGTATCTTTACTTTCTGAGTATCTTTACTTTCAGGAAGTCGAGCCCCTTAACAAACCGCGACCTAACAGATCAGAGTCACGCTATTATACCGTTATTTATTTGTTCTCTATCACAAGTCACACATGAATAATGAAAAAAAAACCACCTTTGTTCGTTTTCAACTATTTCCGCCTTCTCGATTGTAGTTATAACCTCTACGTACAGTGGTTTAAAGAAAAGTCGTAGACGTTTCAATAAGGAAGCATTGCGTTTCGGTTGTTTCTTTACATGAACAGGAGCGCGCGGCAAGAACAAGTCAGTAATAAAAGTCGAGATGAAATATAAAAGTAATAATAGTACCAGTAGAGAAGCTATTAACTGATATCTGTAAAGCACGATGGTCATTCTAAAATTGGTTTCGTGTCGAAACTCTAGCTCTGACCTCGAAGGACGATCATTAAGGTAGTGTAATATTATTGGCACTCATGACCGGTAAAGCAAACAAACGAAAACAAAGTTTTACTAGGGGGAAAAGAGCTGGGAGATTAAAGTAATAAAACCAGACGTATTTTTTTTGTTTTGTTTTTAGCGATCACGTTATTTGTTCCTTTTGGTTGGATAACTCACCAATAAAAATGGGTGTTCTATATATGATTGGGCTCAATTAACTTCAGTGGTTTGCTTCAGAAGTAACTTAATTTTTTGTTGTTGTAAACGCTGGATTCTTAATAAACAATCTAAAATACTATTTTTTAATAACTCATATGAAAGTAAATAATTGTAATAGCGAAAATTTTCCTCCTCGAGATTATAATGAATCTTTTCATTTTATGTGTGCCCAAACCCAAAAAAAGTGGATTTTACATTTCCATTTGTCCCCATCCCATATACATATTTCTGTTTTTTTTATGACCATGGCCACAGATTGGAAACAATTTTAAGTATTTAGTTCCAATTTAATATTTAAATGTAATAGGAATAGGTTCTTTTGACCTTTTTGATTGAGCCTAGCTTTTAAATTAAGGGTAGCTGACAAATGAGTGAAATTTTGGAATTCCAAATATTTAAAAACTGCCTTGGTGATTTTATTTTATGTATAGACCTATATCTGGGTAATGTTTGACATACCAACTAAAGTGTGTACAAGTATAGAACTATAACTGGGGAATGTTTGACATATCAACAAAGTGTATACTTGTTTTTTGAGGGAAGATTTGTTTAAATTATTATTATTATTATTATTATTATTAGCACCGCGTCTTACTACCCGTTCGGGCTATACGCACTTACGCTAATGTGTAATTTTAGTGTGATTGTGAGATGAAATGAAGGAACTACAGTTTAACGTGGAATCCGAACCACGGTGGAGGCCTGGCATTCCCCACATTCACAAGATGTCTTGTCAGAGGTGAAGGAAGGGTTTGGTAATCAGACAAATCTGTGCCGGGACCGAGGATTGAACCCCGGCCGCCAGCA
>CABEEJ010000069.1:310998-330323 GCA_901482245.1 Timema douglasi
CACACATATATATATATATATATATATATATACACATTACAAATCACATATAAATTTTCTTTCCTAAAAAACTTAAAAAAATTGAATTTTTTGAAAAACGGCCTTTAAGATTATGTTAAATGTTGATATCTGGTATTTTTCATAGTAAATTATAATATATATATATATATTTTTTTTTTAAATATAGATCATCTAAGGCTACATGACAAATAATTTATTTTTGAATATACTTTTTTTATAAGATTTAGTACATTGTTTGAAAAGTCGGTTCAACTGGGTCGTAACATTTATTGACTATGTTTCACTACTCCTCTAGGCAATTTTCCTTTAAATTTCGTCAATACCCACATGTGGAAACGTTGTCACAATTCCTGACTAATTTAAATGAATCCCTGACAGATGTACCTTAAGTAGTTTATCCTCAATTATTTTCCACTTCACCTCCATGCAAATAAAGTTAAACTTTCTTTTAAAAAGCCCTCCTAATCCCTCTTCATTACCGTAGTTGTAATAAAATGTATAATGATGTAATTGGTATAAAGACGTGGTCGAAATAAATATTAAGATAATGGGATGGATCAAATGCACCAAAATGTGTTGTAAAGGAGACTGAAAAACCCTTTATAAAAAAATTACACCTAGACAACCCACATAGATTTCCATCCCAACCTTCCTATCATCACCAAACCAAGCTTAATGATCCTGAAATTTAGTCCACTTGTCCACCCAGCCCTATATTAGTTGATCAGGACTGAGGCTCCGACAGTAAGTTCCTAATCAGAGCCACTATTCACTCACATATCTAGGATGGAGAGATATAATTGATATTATTTTTAGCACCGCATGTTACTCCTTATTTAACTACTTATTTAATGTTATAGTGAAAATAAGTTAGGATTATACGCTTTTATGCTTGATACTTCTTTAATATCGTATTTAAGTTTTCACTCTTACATTATAATTAAGGGATATCACAATCCAATTACGAACGAAATAGCTTGTCACAAAACTTAAAGAACTTATAGTGTTTGAATATATCATCAAATTAGTAATTGAAAATAGAAACCATTTTGCTGCAGGCAAATTAATGTAAAAAGTTTTTACTTAAACGTATTAAAAAAAAGCTTTGATATTGAATAAATATATTATGCAATTAAGTAATATATATTTTTAAATTGAAAATGTATAATCTATTTTTTATAATTATTCTCACGTAATATTGAATTAACTTTCCAAAGGTGGTGAAGGAATGACTTTACTTTTAGTAGGCTTACGTCATAAACTAAATAATAAATTGAGTAGTGAAATATGTGCGTAATTATTTCATATTATTTTTACTTGGATGGATTAAATTCTGGTGGGTATTTTTAAAATTAAAATAATTTACGAATTTTTAATACATTTATAAGTAAGGGCAAAATCATCTCAACCACAATGCCATTAACAATAACTGTACAACTAATCAAATTACTTTCAATTTCTAAACACAACTATAAGCAAATGTATCAGCTTGGGAAACCGCACTTTAAAAACCTATGACAACAAAGAGTATTCAAATGTTATCTATTTGCAAGACAACAAACCTAAGTAGTTTTAAGTAATTAAGGGATCCAACTAGACCAACAAAATATGAAAATTACAGGGGGAGAATGGGGAAAATCACATTACACATATTTTCCAGGACAGCAACTTCTATATCTCAAATCTCATAAGGACCCACGGAAATAATATATTACTTATTTGACTATATTTATGTTATAGTGAAAATGTTATAAAAAATGATGTTAACATTTAGCTACAATTTGTAATTTCTATTATTCTATTTTATTTATATTTCCTATTATGTTGATATTTTTTGCCAAGTTCCGTGTACTTATTCGAGATTCGAGATTCAAAGTTAAATAATTGGCGACTCAGATTCAAGATTTGGAATTCTAAAATAGTGAATTAGACCCCAACTAGAGTTACTATTAATCATAGCTAGCTAGCTATAGCTGCAGAAATATAAATATAAAAATAAAAATGATAAAATAACAAATTCAAAAATAAATTCTAACACACTATTATAATTTTCAAAGGTGGAGAAAAAAATTATATAAGAAAGTACAGGAATATAATATGGCCAACTCAGATGATGAGAATAATATTTCCCGAGTATTTTTTTTTTTTAAAGAATATTTTGATAAGCAGGTCAAAACTTTTAGTAAACTTGTGACCAATTAAATATCATAATTATTATAATCCATAGTAAAGAGCTCATATATCTTATATCAATTTGTTTTATTACTATTCATATTAACTTACATTTAAAATTTATGTTTTAAATCCTTCAGTATAACTAATTTCATTTATATAATATTTATCTAAACTGAAATGGCTCCAAATAATAAATTAATTAAAATAATCATTTTTGTCACTAACTTAAAATAAGATCTCATTTATGAGTTAACGATCCATAAAGGCAGGTGCGTGTATTAAATATCACTCGCTTCGAGGGCCACTTGGTCTAACACGCTATTCTTGCAGTAGACTAGACTGCCGATGACGGGAAGATTGAGTCTCGAATTTAGGTTGGATGTACTGAGGGTGGCTTTTTCAAAATGATTTTCTATTCTCTCACTATCTCCACCCAAATGCTGATACACTTTATATATATATATATATATATATATATATATATACAATCTCACTATCCCTTAATTCACTGGCACAATTAGAACATAAGCGTATAACCAGAACGGGTAGTAAGACGCGGTATTAAAAAATCAACTAAATATCATATTTATTTATTCTGCTTGTCTGTTGACACGGAGGCCAGAGTTCCAACTACTGACGGGTGTACTAGGAGTGTTATTTATCTCATTTACTCATTTCCTTCGCACAAATGCATGTACAGTAAATATCCTCTATATTATACTCTTCTCATTCCTACTTCCTTAGCGTGACTAAATGTGGATAGGAAAGATCGATATTAAGAAAAGTTTCGAAAGATAAAATCTAATTAATCTTTATAGCCTACCGCATCTAAATAAATGTCCTAATGAGTTACTGTGAAAGTAGATGCAATATCACTTAAATTTGGGAAATTCAAACCAAAACATGCAAACACCAACAAAAAGATACAGCTAAATAAAATCCAATAATGATAGTATTTCTTACAGTCTTAACTGAACTTGTCGTTATAAGAGTGGAAAAGCCGTTTAATGAGTGCGTGTAGAGACAGGTGTTAGAAAGAATTCCCCCAAGCATTCCAATATCTGATCATTACATTGTACATCCCTACATGCATTTAAACCGCCGTGACACAGCTGTCAGAGAAATATTAGTTTTACAAATGTAGTGGAGGCAAGCCCGAGAGAGTTTTATCACTTTTGACCTAATTCTTAACTTATCACTGGCATATTTCTTAACTAAGAAACAAATGTATTAAAAGATTTTTTTATCATTGCGTTTAGTATCAAAACTATCTATATGGGCTTCAAGGCCGTAGTCGGGAGGGGGTGGGGGTTCAAACCCCCTCCAAAGTCTAATGAACAAAATATATATGGATTTATTTATTGTTCAAACAATATCAAAATTAAGGTACAAGTACAAATTAGGGGGTTATGTTATTATAAAAAGCACTTCAGATAGCTTCTAGAGGTGTTTATTATTTAGAATTTGTCCTAGCCTTCGGCAGTTAGGGGGTTATGTTGCCATACAATCACTTCAGATATCTTCTAGAAATGCTTATCATTTAGAATTTTTCTAGCCTCCGGCAATAGGGGGAGGTACCCGCCTATACACCCCCCTTCCCCCGAAATTATTGGCTGGCTATGGCCTTGATGGGCTTAATCTAAGAGGATGGTCGGAGGAAGTTATCTTATAGTAAATGCATCCACATTAGCGTGGAAAGAGGATGTAAAAAAACAAAATTATAAATAGCATGCACTTATTGCATTCACCTGAGATGCAAGTTTGGTTTCTACGTTCCCACAAATCCAGTCTATCGTAAACTCGATGTCTTAAAACGTGTGACCTGAAGTGTAGATATAGTCTACTTTGATAAAAACTATTGAAACTCTTTACAATACTTGAAACAGTTTTTCAAGAACGTAAACAAACAAATACATTTTTCTTTTGTTGTTCTTTTTTAAATATTATAATATCCTTCAAAATACTCTTTTGCTTTACAGTTCATAGTGCTCTGTTCAGAGGTGTCAGTCTGCATAGTTAAAAAAACAAAACTATAAGGCCAAAATGTCATAAAGAATTTTTTTATGTTTAATTTTTTATACTATGGGAAAGAACACTGTGTCTCTCTTATTTTTCATCAATACTATGTATCCGATCTTCATTTTCTTGAAAGGAAAGCGGTAATAAGTTTAAGTAAAATCACCCTAAGTTTACCTGGTTTGTATTGAACCTTAAACTGTCCATCATTGGGAAAACAGGTTTAAGGTTATGAAGAACTTACAAATATATTTTAATTTTTAATTTTATCTTAATTTAAATAGTTGCTTTGCAAAAAATGTCATATTTTAAAAATGAAATGGTTTTTGATTGGATATATTTAATTTAAAACAAACAAGCTTAATATACTGGCTAAATAATAACATTATCATCATTAAATACATTATTGTATTGTTTACTATTGTCATTTTTATAGAAAGATCTCTTTCAGACAATTATAGCTTAAGAAAATAATTTTGGAATAGTATTTATTACATATCTGTCTATAAAGGTGTAATGTGTAGAAAACTAAAAAGTAAATTTGGGTTGGGTGGGTTAGAATCGGACTTAAACATGTTTTTATATAGAATGTTTTTAATTTTTTATATTCAACCCTAAGTAACAAAGAACAAATAACCCAAAGTTTTTAAGCATTTTATTTTGTTAAATATATTGAGTTAAATTTGGACGTATTCCTAATTGTTAAAAACCTTTCCTTGTCTTTAAAATGTCCTGGTTTTTATCTCAAAATCTTGGTTCTTAATTTCAATAACAGAGTGTAATTAATTTACTGCCGAGTTCAAATCAATTATAGATATATTATTACTGAAATCTCTTGCGTTCTTGGTGGAAACCAAATAAATATAAATAGCGATACTATAGTAATATTAATATACTTAGAATAACTTTTTAATCAAATTTGGTTTAGTCCATCATATTATTTTTAGTTGGACTATCTTTTTTTCAATATTTAATTACTACACAACCTTTTTTGTTTGAGATTGTATTGTGTATGGTATTTTTCACTCATATTATAAGTTTACTTGATTACAAAAATATGTGGAAAAATTAGCTTATATTACAAGTTTAGGAACATCCCGTGTCCAAATTTAATATTCCTATTTTAAATATATTTACAAATATCTCATAATAAAGACCGGAATAAAGTAATTGTATAGTTAACATAATTAAATAAGTTATTTTTTTCTCTAAACATAGATAAATGTATGGCTTTAAACATTTCTTGTCACCCATGGATATATAATGTTTTCTAAGTACTATATTTTCTTTTGAAGAAATAAATGTAGTATAGTTGGTCAAAACTTTTCAAATAGTTCTAAAGCTATATACATTTACTCTCCCATATGGTAATAGAAAATTATAATATTATGATAGAATCCTACTAATCAATTGTCATTGTTATTAGCATATTTTCAGAGATTTTACATATTTTATTTTCTATTTTGAATCAATAATTATTTTAATGAGTATTACATAGCCTATCTTTAAAATTATATTTCATATTATAATCAATATTCAAAGTAGGTATCAAATAGTGACTAACATTTTTAGCCTTTCATATGCATTATCTTTAGAAGTTGAATTTTATATTACATAAAAATATTATAGACTTCAATACAGTCTAAGTTTTATTATCAGGCAGAAACCTTTATTATCTGTGGGGATATTTAAATTTGTCTCAAACGTGAGTGATGTGTTGGCCGAACTGTAAAATATCATAATTTTAGTTTGGGTGGCTGGATGTTGGGTGGGATTTTAATTTTTCAGATTTGTTAGAAGTAATATGTAAGGTAGTGGATGAAAAAAGTGTCAATTAAGTACATACGAGTTCAAAACAAAACAAAACAGAGAATGGCCAGAATGGTGCACCTCCTATGAGTAAATGTTTGCTTATATTCAAAGTTATGAGGAAAGGAATAGGGTAGAAATTGATTTAAAATACGTTTTTGAGAGGCTTGGTATCAGCACATTGACTAAATTCTTTTTAAACTCACTATGTGGAAAGCTTAGGCAAAGACCATATTTACCGAATGTAGCCGTTGTTCATAAATACATTTCTGATACTTAAATAATCGCGGGCAGCGTCATTGGCGTTAATGGTGAAGCTATGTTCATAAATTACAAGTATACGCATTACGCGTTGCACCTCAACCCTAACACGAGTGTGTCATTTGCATGATACATTACCGCTATGGCTAGATAGAACTTATACAGCATCCTTGAGAAAGTGGGGACTGCATTTTGTACACGATACAGATAGCGTCCTATTCACGTGATTGAAGTCCACCGACCGGAGAATTTTTGGGTGACCTCACAGATAAGTTTCAGGATTACAGTCTGGGAAGCTATATTAACACCTTTGTATCTGGTGCTCAAGAACTACGCCTACTGAGTTTGTGTTGGTGGAGATCCTACTGAGCTAAAAATATGTGCAATATTCGTGGGATCACTATAAGCTGTGGCAACGGGAACGACGTTAATTTTGACGTTTTGAATGTGATGGTCACCAAACACGCTATAGAAAGGCACATACAGATACCGCAAAAATTGTATGAAAATATTCTGGGATTGTATGCAATGTTTTGCAGACAAATTCTATTGGCCAGTGTTCACCAAATAGTGGATATCTAATGATTGTAATACATTAACGTTTGATTATAAGAGCCCCTGTAAACGCGATTGCCAAGTATAACAGGTAATCTTTTAGACGGGCTGAAGGATCACCTTTTTTATTTCTCACTCGAGACAGCTCCACTCAGAAACAATTCCTCAAAGATTTGAGTTTTTTTTTTCTAGTTGAAAAAACGCATAGTTTTTATTGCTTTATTTTGTGAACAAGGAATCATTTTTGTATATTGTTTTATTTACTAGTGCAAACCTTCAACTACCTGATTATTTATAGTCCAATGTAAATAATATATTTCTAAATTTATCTTTTTTGTTTGTATACATTTTTAAATAGAACCTTTTGTTTGTATATAATTAAGTGGAAACTTTATTTATGTTACATTTCGTGTAAGCCAAAATATCTTACCGAGTGTTTATAAGTACCGAGGCCACTAATCCCACCACGGAGGCAAGAAACCGTTCATTGTTTGCTCTACATTAAATAAACGAATCTATGAAGAAACGTGTATGCTTTTCATATTCGAATACTATACTAGTTAAATGATATGGTATAAGCTATGCTTTCCAAATTGTAAATGAATATTATAAAAAAAAAGATTTGTTCATGTTTTAACTACGTACCCAAACGAACCCACCTAACCTATAATTACAAGTTCACAAAGATTATAAGCTCAGTCTAAAACTTTATAGACAAGTTGAACCATCCATTTTAGGCCATCATCAGTAGCCCCTATGGATGTGAAAATTCACGTCATTTGAACACAAAGTGTGACATAAAATTTTTTTAAATCGCCCGATATTATGTCTTATGGCAAACAGCAATGAGTACAGGGTATGTAGTTAATCATTATTAAACCTCTTCCACTCCCAAGTAGATTATCCCTTATTGGACCAAATATATTCCTAAGCACCTGGTATTTGAACACTTTAAATTTGTTTTCATCATATTAGGCAAGACACAACATTTCACAACCATAAACAACAACCGGTTAAATTATCAATTTGAATATAATGAATTTTAAATTCCTTGAAAGCAGACGAGATTTCAACCACTTATTGATCTAGTAAAAACATGTATTTACTTACTGTATTCTTTTCCTAATTTACACTATAATTTAGGTTTAACGAGTTAAAATTGAACCTAAATATTTAAATTTACTAACCATATTAAATTATAAAATGTTTAAATATTCTCTAAATTTTCACCCTCAATCTGAATTATCTGTATGATCATATATGTAATCGTTTCAACGTTCATTTCCAAGCCTATTTCCTTACTAGTCTCTAAAAAAAGTCTGCATTTTATTCAAGAGTCTTCTTACCACTACCCATCAAAGTTAATTCTGCGTATCCTAATAGCAGCATTCTTCCGTTAAGTGTTAATCCTTCTTTGTTCTCATGCATTGCCCTAATAATATACTCTAAGACTAGATTAAAAAGAAATGGGGAAAGTGCATCTGCTTGTTTCAAACCATTATACATTTCGAAAATATCTAATAAGTGACATGCAACCCATACCATGCTATGCGTATTTGTCAAACATACCTCAATTAGATTGGCAAGTATTTTGTGTACCCTCAACTTTATTAAAAAATTATATAATTTGTTTCTTTTAACTTAAGAATATACCTTTTTAAATTATATTTATAATTAATGTACTGTCATGTTTTATGCACACTATTTTTCATTATTTGCTAAATAATAAAAGTCTGATCTATTTTTGATCAGTTTTCTTGAAATCAAAACTGACGATCGATCCTCTGCATATGGAGTAAATCTTATCGATATTAAGTTATATAAAATATTTAAATATGTTGGTAGTATTGAGATACCTCTATAGTTATTTATTACACTCTGTTTTATCTCTCTGATTACCAAACCCTTCCTTCACCTCTAACAAGACATCTTGTGAATGTGGGGAATGCCAGGCCTCCGCCGTGGTTCGGATTCCACGTTAAACTGTAGGTCCTCCATCTCATATCACAATCACCCTACCATTACACATTAGCGTAAGTGCATATAACCCGAACGGGTAGTAAGACACGGTGCTAATAATAATAATAATAATAATAATAATAATAATAATATATGTTTTATCTCCCTTTTTTTAAAATGTGTTATTTAATAACTTCCCTCCATTTATGTGTTAATAACTTATGGTTCCATATGGAACATATCATATTATGAATTTACTCGTATATTACTAACATTTCCCCAGCTCCCATTATTTACTCTTTTGGAATTCAATACACACCTGGCTTTTTATGTTTATTTAACTTTTTATTAGATTCTTTATTTCACTAATACCTTGCTCTGGAACTAATGGTTACGAATAATGTATTTTGTTTACCTCGGCCATTTCCTATTCTTCATGAATATTCAAATTATATAAAGAAATTGTAATTCCCTCTAATCAAGACATTGCTTCTTTCTGCCATCACATTATTATTTTTCTCTTTAAATAAATTGTTCCTAGCTAAATAAATTTGGCTACATCCGTTTGAACCTAAATAAAGTTCCCTTATATTCTTATTTATGGTAACTCGATAATTTTACCCTTTAGAAAAATCTCTTATGTTTTTATTTAAATACTGATGTTATATAATATTTTTATTAATAATTGCATTGCTACAATGTGCTTAAGATCAATTCAATAGGACTTTCAAACCAAATTAATTTTGCTTCCCTTCTCTCCAATATTAATTTTGAACATTAATTGTCTTACCATGGCTACTTCTTGATCATTTTGCATAGATCTGCACTGTTATATTCTGCATTTATAATATTATTACTGAGAATGTCCCACTGTTTATATCTTGATTTATGTTTTCCTCACTATCCTGTGAGCACCCTAGGGCATTAAACCTATTTAAACCTTCAATTTGATTCCTAAACTTATCATCTGTCAGTTTTCTGAACCGCATCTTTCTAACATGCCTATCTGAATTCCCTTTTTATTTATTGATATATTTTACTTGGGTTCTGCTACTACCAATTAGTAGTCTGTATCACAATCTGTTCACCTGTCTGACCTGCCATCCGATAAGATTGTATGACGTATTTTATCTATCAGCAAGTGATCTATTTGATCATGTGTATACTCATTTGGTGAGTTCCAAGTATGATTATGAATATCCTTATGCTTGAAGCAATTACTTCTCACAAGAAGGTTATATGAAATGACCAATTGTAACAATCTTTTTCCATTATAATTAGTGACTACATCAAAGCTTTTCTTTACTATTGTAGGCCTAAAGAATTCTTACTTCTCTACCTTTGCATTAAAGTGAACTATCACAATTTTTATATGATAGGTCGGAAACTGTTTAAATAGGTATTCTAACTCCTCATAGAAACTATTCTTTAATTTTTTATATTTGTCTTCTGTGAAACAATGCACATTGATGATGACTATGTTATTCTACCTCCCGTCTACCAAAATACTTGCAATCTTATTATTAATGAATTTTATGTCATTAACTGCTGAAAAACTCTTTCTGTATATTAAAAAGACTGTGCTTAATCAATGTGTATCCATTTCTCCATATAAAGAACACGTATTCGCCTGATTATACCCTACCATCCTCTTACCATATAAACGGAAGGCAACGCCAGGTGGGTGTTGTGCACTCCCTAAGGTTCGTTGACTAAGTCCGTTCCCTCGTGGAGTAACGTATGTAGCCCGGACACTCTCCCGATGGGAGAGTGTAGGAAAGAGGGATCTGCCTGTCTTGGATATACTCGCCAAAAACCGCTACGAGTTACCTTTATGTGAAGAGGTTTTTGATTAATCTTATTTCTTGATCAGATGGTGGTGGTCCTGACCGCCAAGTCAGGGAGAGAGATTGGTTGTATCCTTGTGGTGTCATCAGTATGGGGGTGGGGGAACCGGAGCCCCTAACCTACCATACTCCAAGTGGTTAGAAGTGGGTACTGGAGGACTACCCCTATCGGCTTTCCACGACTACTTGTTAAATATATTCGAAGCTAACCTTCATGTTGTATCTTCTCTCCGTAACCTGAGGACGCGCTGTGTCGTGAATGATAGGGACCCACGAAACATTAATTTTTATTAAAATATAATTTATTAAAGTAAAATAAAATGAGTTCTTACTACCATTACTATAGATTATTTACATTCAGAAAGTCACATATAAAAATCTAAGATCAAAATCTCATTTAAAAAATGTACTAATACTTTATTTAAATTCAATTTTCAGTGAATTTTATTTTACTACTCAATTACTTTTTTTAGCTCAACTTAATATTTAATCTTTTCCTGGGAAATGTGATTAATATTATAAGAACAGCTAAAAATGATAAATAAATAAAAATAAAAATAAATGGTAAACTCATTTTATGAATGAAGAAATCCAATACAAATAGTTAAGTATGTAAGCTTACATAATTAATGAATATTAATATTTATTTAATATGTTTGGGTTTTCTTTGGTATATATTCAATATGACGAAATAAAAACCAAACTTATATAACTTAACTTTAAGTATATAGCATGATGTTGAATTTACTTCAAATAAAACCTTATGTCTAGTAAGCCATTTTGTCGATAAAACTGTATACATTAAACAGCTCATTATCCTAATATATAGATAGTATCTGACCTAAAAATTACCTTTCACATCTTAATTGAATACTATCACCTGCGCTAGGACCATTTTGCTTTATATCACAAAATTCACTTAAAAAACATGCTACCTTCTATAATTTGACCATAATGGTTAATTATTTTGTAATCACCACTTTTTTCTTTACCTAATGTTATATCGCTTTATGATTCCTTTCTATCAAGACTAACGGAAGAATGAGAAATTATCTACGAGTCTTTTATTTTCTTCTTTGACAACTGATGTTTCCGGTATCGTATTAAATTAGATATCGATCTTTAAATAACCGAATTCCGGTCATTTGAGGGGTAATATTTATTTCACTTTTTCAGTCAAATGTATATTTGACAGTTGAAAGATAGTTTTTCTTTAGTTTCACCTTTCATTCCCAACACTCGATTCTAGATAAATCTACAATTATATATGGATTAAATAAATATTAACCATTTTCTATTCTTTTATAAATTGATTACCTTGCTAATAAATTTGGGACATCCATAAGTTATATTATATATAAGGTACATATTACCAAAATCTCAGATTTTTTCGTCATTTAATGTTTAGAGGACGGATGAAAATATAACTAACATTTATTTCACACTATAAATTACCTGATTTTAAAATTAATATAAAAATATTTTAATATCTGCGTGCTTTGGAATAATATATGATGTATGTTTACAATTAATATAAATCCCAAGGTTGCAAAACATTGTAGTTACTAGGATGTCCGTATGAAAGAGACCAAGTTTCTATTAATTTAAATTGGATGTAAAATGACACCTTAACATGGGAATCGAACCCAAGACCCTACGACTTAACATGCCAATGCTTAACACTGAACTATCTATGATTATTCTTGATGACAGGATCATTCTTCACTTATAGTTTAAGGCTGAGTCTCTGATGGATTTGCGGAACTCGTCAGTAATACATGAGCGATCAAATGATATCTCGATATATCAGATGTCACTGCTATCTGCGACTTGCGAGAGCTGTTTTGCTTCTAAGTATACAATATAAGATTGTAATTAAAGCGAGTTTCTATGAATAATACGCAGGCTGCAAACCATCGTAATCAGGGGAATGTACGTATTTGCACGTCCATCACAGACTCAGCCTCAAATTATAAGGAAAGAATGACATTGAACATTGGATGAATCCTGGTTAGCTCAGTGTTAAAGCATTAGCGAGCCAAGCCAATGGTCTCGAGTTTGATTCCCGTGATAAAGTGTCATTTATCCACTTATTTAAATTGGGGTTAAATATAAAACTTTATTTATTAAAAGACTGACCATAGTATGAGATTTTATATTTAAAATAATTACACTTTTAAAAAAATATAATTTTTTTAACAATCATTTAATAGTTATTCACATGTAATTATATCTCTCAAATACAATTCCTATTAACCCATTGTTATAAGGCACTGATCGCATTTTAATAATTGTATAGTAACTAAACTAATTTTGTGAAACAAAATACTTTTCTTTTTAAATCAACGAAGAAGTTATTAGTAAAGTATAATATGATAAAATAAGGTTTGTAAACTTCTATAGAAAATCCTTTAAAGGAGATTGGTATTAATAAATGAAAGCTTACTCAAATAAGAGAGCAACGAGATTACGTAAAAATATATTTTAAACACTTGAGATTATGAAATTTGTATTATAATATTAATGGTGACCTGGTGGTTTAGGAGTAAGGTGTCAAACTTCTATGCTGGCGTCCGGGGTTCAATCCTCGTTCCCAGGTAAAGATTTATCTGATTACCAAACCCTTCCTTCACCTCTGACAAGACATCTTATGAATGTGAGGAATGCCAGGTCTCCACCATGGTTCGGATTCCACGTTAAACTGTAGGTCCTTCATTTCATCTCACAATCACCCTACACATTGCACATTAGCGTAAGTGCGTATAACCCGAGCGGGTAGTAAGACGCGGTGCTAATAATAATAATATCATTATTGTTATTTTTAGGTGTTCTATTTTACTACAGGTCAATTCCTTTTGTCAGTAAACCTATACCACCAATGTACCTTGTCTTCTGCCTCATCCTTGAGTTCCTAGAAGTTTTTATTTGCTTCAAGTCATCTGATATTTGAATCCTCCATCTTCATAAGGTCCTCTTTCCCTCAACATTTCCTTCTAATACGTCGTTTAGAAGACAATTCTTCCTAAGTATGTGTCCGATTCGGTTTGGTTTGTGCCAAAGAATCACATTCAAAACTATTCTCCTCTCACCCACTCTTCTTAGGACTTCTTCATTTGTCACCCCATCTGACCACCCGATCTTCTCAAGTCTTCTTCAGCATCACATTTCCTGCTTTGTTTTTGTGCCATATAACGCAATGCAATACATAACTTTCTATTGTTAAAATCAGTAAGATAAAAACTATATATACTTTGCATACATAATATCTCAGAATTAGTTACTCAATGTCACTATATTTTTATATTTTATAAGTAAACTAGTATGGAATTTCAATACCTATACAAAGTGTGATTAAAAATTGGCCGGGAAAAAAAATTAATAATTTATGTCCTAAAGAAATAGTTCACCTAAACTAATTTAGCTAAATAATATATATATATATTTTTAACTTTTTTCTAAAGTGTTTTCCAATTTTAAACACATTTGGTACGGTATGACTAAAATAACCCTTAGAATTACTGCAGTGGTTCTTTAGTTCCAGAGTTATTAGGTGAACTTTGAAATTCATTGTTATTGTTTGTAAATAGTGTGATGAGATTAGACGGTGAGGGTTTATTGCTATCATCTTTATTGGAGAGGGCGCTTCCCATAATTACGGAGAATAATTTAGTGCCTTAAACTATAGGAATATCTTTTCCAAGTGGATAGAGACAACCAGTTAGTGTTTGAGCGAAGAGGTCTGCACAATAAAGCATTTGAATATAGCTACTCTCATTTATATGTATGGCAAGTGAATACAAACTGTTGTAGGGTTTTAGTTACTTCAGGTTTATTACGAATTTGTGGCATATCTTAGGTGGATATTTGATCAATAATCATAACTAGATGTGAGTGTGAGAATGGTACACTATTACACGTGGAAATATCTATCCCCATAACACACTCAATGTGTAACGTTGCTTGACATCAACATTACAAGCATGAAGAAAATACGAGTAAATGAACACTATTTCTACAACACCGAAGAATAAACAATACTGGACTCACCAAAAGTGCCCCGTTTCTCGGTCAGTGTGTGTCAAGTCTCGTCAACAAACATCCCTGCCCGCGCGCATTGTTTCCGCTCCGAGTGTAAAGACATAACTAGAAGAATTAGAGGTGTGGCATTTTGAGCGTGTTGGTCTCGCGTTGCTTCATGGGAGCGATCTAGTAGTGGACACGTGATGTTCTAGACGCCTCTCCAATGACCTATTTGTTTCTTTACTGCCCCTATC
Source organism: Timema douglasi (assembly GCA_901482245.1). Taxonomy (NCBI): domain Eukaryota; kingdom Metazoa; phylum Arthropoda; class Insecta; order Phasmatodea; family Timematidae; genus Timema; species Timema douglasi. Next base: position 325,916 of record CABEEJ010000069.1, read on the forward strand.
CATCTGTTCCATGTGATTGTTCTTCTATGTTCTTTCATTTCCCCTATGTTCCCCTCCCCTCAGAGAATAACTGTTTATAAACTGATGTTGTGTGTGTCACAAGGTCACTTCTTGAATCATCCGTGTCTTTGAGACTTGTTCTAGGATGGGATTTTTCCCAAGGTATAAATTCAATTTCGGCCGTACTAGATAAAATTACTCTTCTGGAAATTTGCTATAGGTTTAGTTGTAAATTTTAAGCTAGGTCTAAATTCCCTTTTGGCCAGTACAATACAAATTTAATTTTAGACTTTCATCTGTGGTTTTGGGTAGATTCTTTAATTTAGTAGGAATGATGAATTACGTAGCCCAAAAATGGCGTAATGTTGTTTATTACTTGTTAACAGTATTACTGAGGTTTTTTGCCCTTCCGGCTTGGTAACATGATTAGAAAGAATGAGGGAACTTTTTATTTTAAGTTTTTTACCTTACATTTTTGAAGGCGAATGCCTGGGTAGTATGGGAAATGTTGATGGCCCATACGGCTAAATATTGTTTGTTGGATTTATGGTTATGACTAAAATAAATCATTGACTTTCTCTTTTTTGGTTGCCACGAATAGTTATGCTTATAAATTGTAATTATAAAGCATACGATACAGTCCGTTTTGAAATGCGGATGGTTAGCCTGTGGCGGATAGGTATGGTTGTTAGTACATTGCGGGCTGCCGCAGAGACCCATTGAGGGGTCGTATGTAATCGTGAATGTAATTGTTAGGACAAAGGTTGCTATGGCAACAGTACAATTGTATAGTAATGGGCATAGCCCCATTCTTCATTTTTCCATATTTATATATTTACCTTTTAACTATCTATTGTTACCTATATTTTTATATATATATATCTATTGTTAATCTTTTCTAATATAAATATTGATTTATTTTACTTGCAATCTTTAATTTACTATGACAGGTTAAGAGTCTTTATTTTAACTCAAAAGATCCTCGCCCCCTTTTTTCCCTTTGATTGATAATACAGAATAACGGGTGATGGTTGGGAAGGCTTCATGACGACAAATTGTTGTATAGGTCAAACTGAAGGCCTATCAATGTTTATGTGGTCCTAACGCTATTCTGAAATTTAATCATTTGTTGTTTGTTTCTTGCCCTCTTTATTTTTTGTATATGTGCCCCTGCCCTTGTCCATTAGAGGAGAAGGAGGGCGGTACAAATGTTAACGTGACTTCATAGTATTTCCTAAATAAACATTACCAGGTTTGAGACAGTTGCGTTTTACGCCCAGCAACTGTGCACATTGTTCATTAATCAGCGGGTATTGACTCGCAGAGTCCAATATCACACTCAAAGTTTGTGAAATACCAAGGAGGGAGGTAATTTGTACTAGAGCTGTGATTGGAAGCACGGTGTTGCTTCCTAGGTGATAAGAGTGTTTTTGATGCTAGGGGAAGAAGTGGCAGCTGTATTTGTGTGTAAGAGTTAGCTATAACTCTTGGTCGAGCAGTGGACTGGGACGGTCAGAGGTGGTGGCGTAATACAAAACAAAATAGTGTACAGTTCACTAATAAATCAACAAAAATACATTGGTACTCCAAACCGAGATTAACTAGTGTGAATAGAGATTTAAATTGCATCGCAAAAGTGAGAAAAGTCAAATGCAATCAAACATTTACAACAATCAAAACGTGCAAGTACAACAAATTCAATTTTAGTACAAGAAAAGTTCGGTAAGTGCATTCATATTTCTTCTATATAATTTTCCACTAACCAACATTGATTTCAAATCCAGTTTTGATATTATTAACAAGTTAATTATTCATTATTCACCTTTGATTCATTTCCTAAGACAAGCCAAAAATATATGTGTAAACTGTAATTTAGTATCAGTGTACGAATCATGGATGAGGAAATCAAAAACAAACTTTAAAAAGAGGCCAAATAAAGTCACAAGTCACTATTTAAAACATACTTTGAGATTTCGATCACAATCAATAAATAATTCAATTGAAATTAAGATTATCAAAACTAGAACAAAGTTGGATAGATTTTGAAAATGTGCCTTTACCAATTGAATCACTTGATGATTCATTAGTATATACGAATGAAAGTGAGACAGTTGAAAACACATATTTCGATCTCGAAGCTTCAGTAGAGACATATATTCAAGGTCATGCAGCTAACTTGGTGTCAAACGAAGCCACTTCTTTTGCGGCCACACATACACAAATTACACACAGATAAGCCATTAGGTTACCAGTAATTAATTTACCAACATTTCAAGGAAATTACGACAAATGGTTGAGTTTTTAGGACAAGAGTTCAAAACGCACTGTACTTTCAGATATAGCACATATCTTTGACCCATTTGTATTTATTGTGCCAGGAATACACAAGGCAAAGGTTTTCATGCAACAATTGTGGCAACTCAAGAAAAGATGGGAAGAACCTTTACCGACAACTAATCTCACAGTCTGGAATGCATACGAAGAGGAGTTAGTCAACCTCAATCAGCTTCATGTACCTAGAAGAGTCCTATCAGGAGAACAAGATGTTGACGTTAAAATCCATGAATTCTGTGACAGTTCAAAGGTCTTCTACGGTGCGTGCATATACATAAAAGGCACAGATTATGCAGGAAACACCACCATAAATATATTATGTTCTAAATCACGTGTTGCACCACTCAATAAGGTGACACTTCCCAAACTTGAACTTTGTGCAGAATTGTTATTGGCACAGCTAGTGCACAAGACACTTAATGATCTTAATTGCAACTTTAGTAAATGCACTTTATGGTCTGATACAATCATATTTTTAGCATGGTTGAATGCATCTTCCACCCAATGGAAATTGTTTGTAGCTAACCGGGTGGCATAGATTAAAGAGTTAACAAGGACGTATAAATGATCACATGTACGTTCTCAAGAAAATCCTGCTGATTATATTTCCAGGCACATGACACCCAAAAAATACTTAAGACAGAGTTATGGTGGCATAGACCACCTTGGCTAGCAAATGAATAGGATTCTTCACTAACATATGAGCCTGAAGACTCATTTGTCTTACCAGAAAGGTGTAAATTGACCGTTACAATGGTAGCCACTGAGTATCAAACCTTGATTGACAAGTATTCATCGTTGATTAAATTGCAGCAAATAACAGTTTATTTTTTCCTGGCTATAGTAGATATGAAACCATTTCAATCGATAGGAAGATAGGACCATTAAGTGTAGAACAACTAAATAACGCTCTTAACCATTGGATTAAGTATGTTCAACGCACTGAGTTTGCAGCAGATCTATGTGGCTTATTACATTTAAAGAAAGTTAGCCCAAAGAGCAAACTCAAAATATTATCTCAATTTATCGATAAGGATGGACTCATCAGAGCTGGACACAGAATTCAATAGGCTATAGCACCATACATTCAGAAACATCCAATTGTCTTAACCAATAATAATAAACTATCGTACTTGATCGTACAACATGAACACGTGAAACAATTACACTCTGGGCCAAAGGTACTACTTGCAGCCTTACGACAGGTATACTGGCAACTAAACGAACACAATTTAACGCGTCGAATAGTTCATAATCGTGGCAAATGTTTCAGGGCCTGTCCTAAGTCCTCGCTTCATCTCATGGGTGAGCTACCACAGCATATATTACAACCCACGTGACGATTCTTAAACACTGCAGTTGATTATTGTGGTCCAATGTACATCCGATCTAGTCGTTGACGTGGAAATACCACAGTAAAAACTTACGTAGCAGTTTTTGTCCCCTTCACAACAAAGGCAGTGAATTTAGAATTAGTAAGTGAACTGACCACAAAAAGTTTCATGGGGCCATAAAACGGTTTATGGCTCACCGAGGAAAATGTTCTCATATCTATTCAGACAATGCAACAAACTTTGTTGGTGCCAATTGTGAACTTAAAGAACTTCATAATCTTTTTACATCTGAGATTCATAAACAAAAGGTCACGGATTTGTTGACAAGATACAAGATCGAATGACATTTCATTCCCCCACAAAATCCTCATTTTTGAGGAATTTGGGAAGCTGAAGTAAAATCAGTGAGGTATCACCTCAAACGTATTGTGGGAATCACTTCGGTAACATATGAAAACTGTACACTTGTCTAACATTGATAGAGGCTTGCCTTAATACCCGTCCCTTAACGCCCATGTCCTCTGATATCAATGACCTGTCTCCCTTAACATCGGGACATTTCCTAATTGGGGATGCACTCATCACCATGGTAGAACCAGACTTACAATCAATAAACATTACTAGACTCTCTAGATGGCAGCGATTGCAACAAATAATGCAGCACTTCTGGACTCACTGTTCCAGGGAATATCTCACCCAGCTCTTGAAGAAAAGATATATTGTTCTCCTCTGAGATGATA
>CABEEJ010000069.1:330722-414122 GCA_901482245.1 Timema douglasi
CTCTTGGTCGAGCAGTGGATCGGGACGGTCAGATGTGGTAGAGTAGAACAAAATAAAATAATGTACAGTTCACTAATAAATCAACCAAATACACACAGTATTATTTGTGGTTGAAACAAGACCAAAAAGGATTTAGACTATTTTAACGAGAATAGGTAAAATTGGATCAAGAAAGGATGACAGTACCAAGAGTAGTACACTGGCTACTCAGTGGGCCAGTGTGTAAGTTTTGTAATTTTCAAATCTTATATGAGATATTTTGAAGAATTGAAATATGTGTTTTAGAAAAATAATGAAACAAATGCATGATGAAGTTTTTACAATGCTGGTACCCATGTATTGACTTGCATCCTTTGACACATGTGAAGTTTCTAACTAACTAATACAACATTGATTTGACTTGATAAGCGCAAATATTTTCTGAAGCATTATGGATTGAAAATTGCAACATATATATGGCATATATTAACATGGTATGATCATGGCATATATATATATATATATATTGAAAATAACTATATATATATATATATATGTGTGTGTAGTGATATTTCATTTTGTAATAGGTACAACAATTTGAAGTGATATTTGCTGTATAAAGAACAATTATATTCTCGTTGGTTCAATTGTCTCTGGGCGTGAGAAAATTGTGTTGACTTTGTTTCATGTTCTGGTGACATCTTATGTTATAGGTTGGCAGCTTCTAGGGTTGTATATTCACTTTAAAAACAAGTATTATTTTGTTGAGAGTGGGTATAACTTGCGAGTCAAAGCGATTACTTTCACTATTTCTTACTTAACTCTTCAGAAAGTCTTCTTCACATCCACATATTTGAGAAAATAAAGTTTTCCTCGGAAACCTTACGACCAAGTACGGATGATGCTAGTGAGTGATTATTGTAATTTAGTAAGAAGGAGAGAAGATATTTGACAGTGACCTGCTCAATATTAGGTAGAATGATAAAGTTGTTAGTGTGTAAGTTGACCCAATTTTAGGTGTTGTGGTACCTCTCCTTGACCAAATTTCAAGAAACTGTGTAGTTTACCGCAGTAAAATGAAATGAATTGATTCTGTTTGGTGGTTTGTTTGGAAAGGAATTTAATATACACTAGACATTTATCTAGCTCTGTCAGATACGTGCTATTGTTAATAGTATCCTTCCAGAAACCTGAGTATTTTAACCACTGTGCGGGTCAACCAGATAATAGATTTAAATTTATTTTGGGGAGTATTTTATTTGACACCTCAGAGTGATTGGGGATTAATGATTCATTTAAAAAATAGGGAACTAGTATGCTCACATAAAATATTGTATGTTGATATTTAAATGAAATATTATATTAGGAAATTCCGCTTTCTTTTCCGGTTCATATTCTAAGTCGATGTTGTGGAATTAATTAATTTGGCCAAGTATGTGTCCAGTTCTGCCTTTTTAGCACTTGAATCCTTTCAAAATTAATGGTGCTCTTTTGCACTTGAAACTAGATACTTGTCACATCTAGATATAATTTATAATTTATCGTGTATCTTAGTCAGCCTCGTCCTTACTTGTTCCTGTTTTTGAATAAAACTGGAGTACCCCATCTTAAGAGATACTAGTAAAAATATGGTAGTAATTAATTGATTATATGCCTATAAACTTATTTATGGAAAAATAAAATGTTTCTTAGAACGTGTTTTACGAATTATAATTCGTATCAATAGCTCAGTAGACAGACACGCCAACGACTGAGATAAGGTGTCTGATCAAATAAATAAATACTAACAAATAATATGCTATGTTGTAAACTAGTGCAATGACTTGTATTATTATAATGACTTTTAAGTTGGTGAAATAACTGACAATGTTATAATTTGCATGATATTTTAGAACCGCCTCTTAATACCCGTTTGGTTTATACGCACATGGCGAGCTTGTTTTATAACTCAGGATGGGTACAGCCATTTGTTTTGCCCTTTGTTCATTTAACTAGTTGATAAGGGCATTTTAAGTCTTAAATTTGCATGTAACTATGAAAAAATATGATATCTTCCTTTTCTGTATTATAGGTGTGTCTTGTTAATAACCGGTTTTAAGACTGAATTATATTTTGATCTTAACCTATATTCTCCATTCGGATGCATCAAGTGAGTCAGTAAATCACGGGTCTTAAGATGCAAAAAACAATTTCTAAAGATTTACTGGATTGTTTGCTTAAAATTAATGGACTAGCTAAACACAATTTAAAATATTTTTTTTAATTCTTTGTTTTTACCACTAAGGATTATTTTATGTGTGTGGGGGGGAAAGGGGAAGATTACTAATTATATTTATAATTTGTACAAGATTAATATAAAGTACATCAGTGGGCAGCCAGCCTAAAACAAAGATTTACTGATGTTTTATTTACATTTCCGCGAAAATTAAATAACTGATCAATGGCGAGCTCCCGAAGACGTAAGAAATGTTCCTACTCAAATATTACCGAGTCTTGTTCCTTTGCTCTTAATCCCACAATTGCAAGGGATGGTAGAGGTAATTCAAGGATTTATGTCTCCAGAAGTTCAAAGATATATCTGGCAATCTCACTTGCTACTGACTGCTACGCCTTGACCTTAGAGGACTTGCTTTCATTTCCTTACACATATTTTCCGGTCGGGTGTATTAAGGGCATTCTAATCTAAAAAAAAAATTCACTCTTCTTCCACACAAATTCGTGTGCACTTCCTCGTACATCCACCTTTCTTAACCCTAATACATTAGCGCAATTAATACATACGCGTGTAATTCGAATGAATAGTAAGACTTGGTTTTAATAAAAATAATTCACTATAGTGCAAACTCACAAGGAATAACACACTCGGTCCAAACAATAGTTGAATGAAGGCAAACTGTTAGCTATACAATGGTGAGAAGCTGGCTGGACAAAGTATTGCACATTTCAGAGTTATTTTTTGATCTTAAACAATAGATAAGGAAGTTCTTGGAAATTTTACAATAGTACTTTATTTTAAATAAACGGTTATTTACTCGTACTTTTCAGATTTATATAAAACATATACAGTATTTATAAAATTTTATTTAGTGATTTTATTAATTGCTTGGTTCTTTTCTGTTTGATATCCTATTCAGCATTAGAATTAAATTTAAATCAGGATTGGAATGTTTAAGTTATTTCTTGTTTGTATTCTAGCCTTTAACATACTTAGCATAATTCTTAATTTAGCAGCTAGCCCTATACTATGGCTACTTCCATGCCCCAGAACATCAATTTAATTGTATCTAAAGGGTTCCGGTTGGAATCCAGCTCCTGAACTTGATGTAGCACCTTGTCAAAGTGGATGGTAGTAGTCCATTATCCTTTTAAGCAAAAAATTGGGTGCTAATAAGATATTATGATTAAATAAGTTAAGACTAGATAAAAACATACGGTTAAAGCCTTGAAACATATTTTTATCACCCAAGACTGGGCTGAGTATTGAACTAAAATAGTAGTCCACTCAAATAAACAAACTACGGAAACAAGTCTTGAACAATTTTAAGAATCCGTTTTAATCATACATAAGAGTTTGATCACAAAACAATTACCCAATTCTCCATTCTCTTTCCAGTATTATCCTATGTCCTGTAGAATAGGTTGTGCAATTAAATGATATCTTAAACAGTTAAAAAGACCTATGGTGCTATTTAAATAAATCTTAGCATTTAATGAATCTTTCTAACCTTTGATCATTTCCGCTTAACATCTCCCCGTCCCACAGGCTATATTGAAATATATAAATAGATGGATCCCCCTCTTCCTGCTTCGAACCTATCATTAATTTTGAAAGTTCCTGCCTGCCAAAAAATAAATCCTAAAAGGATCAAAAGCCAAACCCAGTGGTATCTTGATAAAAATCTTACTTTTATGTGTCTCAAACTTTGATACGATCTATAAATTAGTTAGTTAGTTGACCTGGTGGTCTAGGTGTAAGGTGACGGACTTCTGTGCTGGAGGTCCGGGGTTCAATCCTCGGTCTCGGAACAGATTTAGCTGATTACCAAACCCTTCCTTCACCTCTAACAAGACATTTTGTGAATGTAAGGAATGCCACGCCTCCACCGTGGTTTGGATTCCACGTTAAACTGTAGGTCCTTCATTTCATCTCACTCTCCCTTGTTTGCCTGTCTACCATCTCTGAATGTCAGAAGCGACCCTCAGAGAAGGTAGTTGGCTTGTTAATACCTAAGAGTACCAATATGTTGTCACAGACCATAACCTATTTTTGTGAAAGTGTTTATTGATTGTGGGAGGCAAATGGAGTTTGGGAAGGCAGGTGTGAGTTGGAGAACGTGTTCCGTTGTGAAGTAACTATATAGTGCCCTAGTACACTGTGATGGTAAACACAAGTGTAGTCAGGCCCTATGTGTAGGATGGTGTGTGTTAGTTCTAGAAGGGCTGAAAGAGAAAATTAACAAGATTATGCTAGGCACTGAGTGAAGGATGAATAAGTGATTGTGGGTTTGTGAAGTTGATTTTTGGGTGGGGGTCTATTCCAGTCTGGGCTTTTTGTATAGCCTAGGCTCTTGGGGATTGTACTGCCCAAGGTTTATTATTATCGCGTTCTCCTCCAGCAGGAGGTTTTTATTGTAGAAGCTAGCGTCTCGTTTCACGAATAGGCCTCTTAGGTCAATGGATGAGCGCATTGTTGGTTCTTGCGTTTACACCAAGAATGCATCGGTGAACTCTGTTCTGGACACCTTGGAGCTGTCTTAGCACGGTGGGCGTGGCATAGCTCCACACCTCGCAGGCATATACGAGAATCGGAAGGATTAGAGCTCTGTAAAGTAGCAATTTTGTTTGAGTGTTAAGCTGTTGGCTCTTGAAGAGCGAGAAGTTCCGGACATATACACCCACCGCGTTTTTTTTAGTGTTTTCCACTTGGGATTTCCAATTTAGGCGGGAATCAATAGTGACGCCGAGGTACCTGAGTTCCTTCGAGTAGGGGATAGCTTCGACCAGAACCCTGAACTGGTCTCGAGGCTGGGGCCTCCTTCTGGATATATTGATGGCCGTGGATTTCGTTGGATTTACTCTTATTCTCCACTTCTCTAGCCAGTCACTGAACTGGTACAGGTATCTCTGCATGTGATTAAAAGCATACGTGATGTTTTTGTGAGATGTGAAGAACAGAGTGTCATCGGCGAGAAATCTCACCCTAGCTTTAGGATCTGTTGGGACGTTGGCGACTTACACTCTGTACAGGAATGGTGATAGTGCGGACCCCTGCGGGACCCGCTTGGATGTTGTGTTGGGACGATTTCTTGCCTTCCATTTTGACTGTAAAACAGCGAACTCGTAGGAAGTTCCTTACTGTGTTTATGTATGGTTTAGGGAAGTTGAAGGAGATCATCTTCCGAAGGAGGCCGGTATGCCAGACCTTGTCGAACGCCTTCTCCACGTCAATGAGGACCGCGAGTGTTGATTCCTTCCTGTTAAAGCTTTCCATGGTTTCTTCCACAAGGCTAGTGATAGTATGAACCGTGGAGTGGCGGCTCCGGAAACCAAATTGTGTGCCAAGGAGTACGCGTTGTTGGTGAGCAAAAAACTTCAGTCTCTCGAGTAAGATTTTCTCATAGATCTTGCCGAGACTGCTGAGTAGACTGATTGGCCTCCAGTTTTGTGGGAGTTTAGAGTCCTTTCCCGGTTTCGGAATGTAGATTACGTCTACCAATTTCCAAAACGATGGAAAATAACCCCATCTCAATGCTGCGGAGAAAATGGCCGTCAGGAGGGTGATAACTGTAGCGGGGGCATGGCAGATCATCTCATTTGTAATCTTGTCCACTCCCGGAGATTTCTTCTTTTTCAGTTCGCTTATGGCCTGTTCAATCTCAGGACCGGACACTGGGGGTGGTGGTCCCTCAAACGGTTCCTTTAAGAATATATTAACCTTTTCTCTGATCAGTGCTGAAAATTCTTCGTCTTGAGGCTCATTGTTCACCTTAAATTGATCCTGTAGGGAGTCCGCTATAGCCTCGGCTATTTCCTCGGCTGTGTATGACATCCCCTGTCTTCCGTGGATGGCCGATGTTCTAGATCTTTGGGAGCAGCCTTTTAGTCGCTTGGTGATAGTCCAGACGTTGTCCCCTCCGTTCACAGTCTCTGAGACGAACTCATTCCATTGGATCAGTTTTAGTTGCTTTGCCCTTTGTCGAAATAGGACCCTCAGTCTATTGTAAACTGCCCGATGCCTCGGTGAGTGAGAAGTCTGCCAGTCGTGTCTTGCTTCCCTCTTTTGTGCTATTAAAATATTGAGGTCAGGGTGATCTATCCTTAGTTTGATTAACAGGGCTTCATAGTTAGTTGACGTTCGATGGGACTCAAGGAGTGTTGCAGTCATAAGAGTGATTGAGTGATCCACCTCTTCGGTAGTTCCTACTTACCACTCGTCCGGAATAGCTCTTTCCAGGGTGGCTTTGTATTTGGGCCAGTCCGTGTTAGGGGTGCTTCTTCTGAGGAAGGAAGTTCGGATGTTAGTGTTTATCAGCAACCTACAGAAGATCGGAAGGTGGTCAGAGTCTAGTTCAATTAGAGTATGTAGTTCTTCGGGATGTTGATTGAGGTCCGTGAGTATGAGGTCGAGTACATCAGGACGGTGTCTATAGTTGGAGGGGTAGAAAGTAGGTTCCTCCGGTGCCAGAAATAGGTAGTTATTTTGGGTAGCATGTTGTGTTAAGGTGCGGCCTGCTTGGTTGGCTATGCGGCTGTTCTAGAGAGTGTGTTTGGAATTTAGGTCTCCGGCGGTAAAGAAATTTGTCTTTGCCGTCAGAGCGTTTAAATCTGGGTCGGTGAATGGGGCCAAAGGGCTCCTATACACGGCTGTAAACATTATCTCCCTCAGTGGTGAGGGGACTATCACCGAAGTTGATTCTATGTTTACCATACCCGGTATGTTGTGTGATAGTGGTTTATGTTTTTATTTACTAGTACGGCGTTTCCCCCACCCCTTCCGGTAGGCCTGTCTGTCCTGTGAATGTCATATCTGTAAAAGCTCAGACGTTTGGATGGTGTTAAATGTGTCTCGCAGATGAGGGCAATATCAACCGCGTACGTTTGCAGTAGCTGTTCTAACTCACGGGCCTGGTGTATTATGCCGTTGGCGTTCCAAAACATAATGTTAAGGAAGTCTTGTGGTTGAGGGTTTTGATTAATTATCATCGCGGTAAAGATCAGTGACAGCTTCTAGAAGAGTTAGGGGCTTAGTGGTTTTGTCCGGAGCGAATTTTAACCTGGTAATGTATAGTTTAAGATGTGAAAGGAGGCCTGAAGGATTTATGTCCTTAAATATTTGGAAGAGGCCACTTAGGTCGGATGTATCGTTAGAATTGGCGTCGGTCTCGTTGGGTTTTTTGGTTAGGTTGATAACGGCTGCAGCGCAGGTCATCTGTTTGGCCACGGGAGAGTACGTGGTCGTTGTTCTGGTTTTTGTCCTAAGTCTCTGTGAGACCTGACTTGGTGGAGCAGATATCTCCGCTGGCTTTTGGACCCCCTTTTTAGGTTTTGTTAAATGTTTGTCATGTTTTTCAATCTCTCTAACAAGAGCGGAACAGTTTATATAGTTAGCCGCGTGTTCACCCTTACAGTTAACGCAGCGGGCTGGCGTAGTTCTATCTTTTTTGGCGCATTCTGTGGTCAGGTGCTCCCCGAGACACTTGACACACCGAGTTGTTTGTGAGCAGTAGTTTTTTGAGTGGCCAAAATGTTGGCAGTGGTGGCACTGGAGTATTATGCTGGCGGATTTTTTGTATTCTTCTATCTTCACAACGGTATGGTTTATGGCCCTGACTTTGTATATCTCAGCTACTGACTGTGTTTTCTCCAGAGTGCATACAAATATAGGGAGTGGCCTCGGTGTTGCTAACTGTGGGGTGGATTTGGTAAACAGTTGTCTCACGTTTATGGGCTTAAAACCCATTTCGGTGAACTCCAAACCTATGGAATCACATGGCATGGTAGAGTGTTGGCCCTTTATCACTACTTTAAATGGTTTATCTTTCTGCAAGATGTATGTGTTGTGTTCTAATGAAGCTTCCTTTAGAGTTTAAGAGTGTGGAGTAGTCCCTTAGGGAGGAATTCATTATTTTAATCCCCTGTGCAATGCACTAGAGTTTTTATTCCTCTTTTAGATTCTGCTTTAGGAGTTTGATTATGTTGTTATATTCTGCTGCGTTCGAAACCACTATCGGTGGTGTCTTTATCTTTTTGGTTGAAGTCTCTCCACACTGGGATTCGTCTATCGACACCATAGCGGTGCCCTCCTGGTCATTTGTGACTTGCCCACTAGATAGTGCGGTGAATTTATTTGTTACCTTAATCGCCTTTGGGAGTGGAACATCAAATCCCGGTTAGGCCCTGTGTTTTCGTTTTAGAATTGAGGCAGGTTCAAAGCTTAAAACAGATTGGTGCTGGTTACCTGCTGTATTACGCGTTTTTCCATGTTGTACCTCCATGGTACCTTTTCCTGTGAGTGGCGTGTCCATGTTCCCATCCTGGGACTCCTCTGACATGGTGTCCTCCTCTTCTTCATCCCCGGTGACGTCAACTTCAGATCCAGTGGACATTTTAATATTTCGAGGGCTTAGCTGTTGCTCATCCACATGATTTTGGGATCGGCCGGTCGGTCGACCGTTCACTGGCCGTTTACGACGACACTAAAAATCGTTATTTGAACCAGCACTCGTTATATATAAATATTGTCCCTGAATAGGGCCAAAAGATTTTACTTTAAAAAAACAGAAGATTTGAATTTAATGGTTCAAAACCAGACCGGTAAAAGATCACTGGTAATCCACGGAAAATCACTCAACTTCGGCCTTAAAAAGGCTTCGGAAGAACTGTAACCGTCGGTTGAAAAACATCATGCACACACAACCTCATGGGTCGACGTCTGTTGAGCAACTCCATTTCATCTCACTATCACCCTACCATTATAGATTAGGGTAAGTGCGTATGTCCTGAACGGGTAGTAAGACACGGTGCTAATAATAATAATAATAATAATAATAATAATAATAATAATATAAATTAGTTATAAAGTTATTAAGGGTACACACATTAGTAATTTTTCCTATTATCTACAAAAAAGATATAAATAGAATTATATTTCAATAAAATACACATATATTAATTTTAAGTCCAATAAAATAATACTATAGTAGATTACTTACGGATCTTACTTTGATATGTAACAAGGAATAACTGATATTATTTTCACCATTTACAACTATCAATAGTTATACAAAAATTAGTTAAAGGTGACCCTTGATTCATGACGAGCCGGCATAGCTCAGTATTAGATCAGTGGCACGTATAAAAGGTGACGATTCCCGTATCCGGAACTTTCAATTAATTGAAGGAGTAGCTAACTAATTCTGAATTTAATTTATTAATATTATTTGTACTATTTGTAGTATGTATGGTAGATAAGGTAGTATATGCCATTTTACAATTCAAACAATAAAAAATACACATGGCTAAACATTATATTTCCCAGTATTTGAATAGTCTGGAAATGCTGGTAGTGGCGGCCACTTTGGATTCCCTCTATATAAGTGTTGTTATATCCTACTATGTGAGGTGGTGGTCCGTACAAAATATTAATAGCAGAGTGCACAGGAAGAATATGAGTAATTACAAGTTTTCTGATCATTCACCAGTTTAGGATTTTGAGTTTTTGACTGAAAGGCATTTAACTTAAAGAACAATACCAACATTATTACAGAAATTAGTTATAAGCATCAAATTTGATTGGGTGAGATTATTTAGACTCTCGCATTCTTTCTCTATAAGAAATGTTAATTTAAATGTGCCAAATGATCATTTTAATACAATCCAACCTTTCTTTCACACTCTCAAAATCCACCCACTTAGTCTAGTTTCCATTGAAGGTTGTGGGAAATCGATCCAAGAGCCCTCTAGCTAGCAGGTGTAGAAACACGTTTGATGACCGGAAGAGGTGTGTTGATCCAAACATAGTGCGAGTGTTCGAAACCTAATAAAAGGTGGGATCTCATTCAGATAGAAAAGGCTAGGAGGGACACGTCATAAACTCACATGGGATGGGATTTGGAAATGATGCTCGCCTCCCATTTTGGGTGCTAATAAAGTGTAAATGGAAGGGTAATGGTTCAAACCAAGTTCTAATACAGGGGTAGAAGAGCTTTAAGAATTGGAAGGTCGTATTCTACTTTACGGATTCCTTATAGGGTCACACACATCATGAACAGTAAATTCTGCAAAAATAATAGGAGGAAACTACTTTAAAATTACAGTGTACAGTACATTCAAGAACCCTTAAACGATCAAACGGTGATATGATCTAAATTTATTTTTCCGTGGTTTTTCCACGAATAACATTAACTGAATATTTAGCTCATTTATGAGAATCTTTAAATTCAACGAATACCAATTTCAATGTTGTATAGTATTTTTATACATTCATAAAGCAGGGGTTTCCAAACTTATTTGGACTACGATCCACTTATATTCAAAATTTTATAAGGTGTAATTTTTCTTTGTAGTGCAAAATGTCACAAATATAATAGTTTGATATAATAGAAGAATACGTAAACAAATATTATTGTATCTGGAACAATCCGGAACAAACGAATAAAAACTATTGCAATTACAACAAACTTAATTTTTAAATATGTGTATGTGAGTATAGAGGGGGGGGGGGCAACTTCACGGACATGCCCCCCACTCACCAATTCGGAACTACTGTCATACAGGAACTACATTTTTTTAAATAATTCCCAAACTATAAAATATTTGATAAAAACAGTTTTTTCCCTTTTTCTTAAATTTATTCCTCATTGATCTGGGTATATTGAGATGTCAGTTTTGTCAGCTTTGCCAGCTTTGTCAAATTTGTCGACTTGGTCAGCTTTGTCAATTTTGTCAACTATATCAAATGTGTCGTGTGCGAAACTAAATCGATGTTTTCGAATCAAGCTGACGTTGCACCGAGCGCTCGTAGTGAGTGGTCTTTCGTGACAAATTAATAAAATTATAGTGCAAAAACCATAAATTGACAAAAACAATTAATTTTTTGACAATTGTTTTTAGAAATAACAATTTCATATTTTTTTAATTAACAAAAATGATTTATATTTTAAAAAATATTTCTTAGAAATAACAATTTAATTGTTTTTAATAATTGAAATACATGCTGTTAGAGAATATATTATCTATACATAATGACGAAACATAAATAACAAAATTATGAGAAAAGTCCTAAGATATACAGATATGGCTACTATTTAGTTCCAGTAATCAGACATTAAAGACACAAACTACTATTAACACTGCATATTAACACGCATGCAATTAAAGCATCTTTGATAAGTTTAAACCACTAATTTGTATTTAATGTTTTTGTAAGAATTGAGTCAAGTCCACTGTTTTACAAATATGAATATCTAATCTTAATCTACAATTTATCATTTGGTCCCGAATCTCAAATCTGAATCAGAATATTGGAAAAAAACTATGATCATAAGAGGAAATATAAATATAAAAGTATAATAGAACACATAAAAAGTAGTTAAATATAAACTTTCTTTCTTATAATCCATTTATTATTAAATTCATACAATCAGTTAAGTTTAAAACTATTGGTCTGTAGCCTGGTTAAGTTTATTATATAATTATAATTGGTTCATAACCACCAATAAACATTATTAGATCTCTATAGCCAATTTCACTTGAAAAATTGAATAGTTTTTTTATTTTCAAGGATTTGTTTCTCAAATCTGAAATATTCTTGAATCTCAAATGCCCTTAAGGATTCTAGGGATTCAAGGGCACATCGCTAGTTTTTTGTTATAGGGTAACCAAAGGAAATAATAAAATTTACAAGAAAATGACTTTATTATTAAAATAAACATTAACAATGACAGTTATTTGCTTATGATTTTAAAATATTTTTAATTCACTTGATTATTTGATAAATATAATATGGATGACCTTATACATCTTTTATCATACTTAAATTTTAGATTATAATTATTAATAATATATATTACTTGCTGTGGTCACTTAAGCAGCAGTCATATCAGCTAGCTTATTATGACTGAGCTAATTCTTGATTGAATCCTATTGGGAGATGTTTTGAATAATTTGTCTGAATATTAATACTATTCAAAGATATAATACCTTTTAAAGTTATGAGAAATGTGTCCATAACTATGCCTACTAATGAATAAAGTACTGTAATGTTAGCGCTATTACATAGCGTCTAAAACCTAAATGATAGAATAAATTCTTAAAACTCAATAATTACTTTGATTAAACATCCTACAGTCATAGCAATGATATGCAGTGAATGCATTGGTTGGTTAGTTTGGATAAGATTAACAATAACTGACAGTTACTTAAGTTACTAACTCATTGCTAATACAGTCAATTACTAATATGATGCAGTATGGCCACCGATGGAGTGAAATGAGTGTGTTATTTTAATTGAATTATTATGAGAGGAATTGGTTCAAATACGGTTGTATATGGTCAACAGATGTGTATAAACCTATGGAATTCTAAAAGATTTTTGATTTTGTTAGTGTGGTTCATAAATGTTAACTAAACTAATATTAATTAAATTAGAAGAATGATAATCCGAAATGTTTAGCTAGAAGTCTACCAAAGTGTAATATAACTGGTCAGGATTTGAATACTCATCCACCCTTAACCTGACAACCAGTATGGATGATACATATATGTACAGTACGTGATGAGTATTTAGAGCCCTCAATATTTTATTCAATTATACATTGTTAGTAGGGATAGAACTATATTAATTGAACTGTAAAGCTGATTAGGGCCCATAAAAATACATGTTGTATTATAGATGCAAGCTTATGTTATGGGCTATACATGATTTTTTTTTTTTTATTGGGGATAAGAACATCAACATTGTTTTAAATATAATGCTGAAAATATTGCCTATACCATAAATATCGTATTCACTATACACGTTTGTATTGTGAATAATATCTTTGTTTATTTAGTGATAATCCTTATTTAGGAAAAAACCCGTCAATTTTTGTCTAATTATTATGATAATTTATGGGCAAAAGACCTCAATAAGGTTGAGTATCATGCTAATATTAGGGCTAAGTGATAAACATATTATTCAGATAGTTTTAATAGTTATTTTAATTGAGTAATTAAACATGGGCTATATATTGTTCGGTGACCTGGCGGTCTAGGGGTAAGGTGTTAGACTTCTGTGCTGGTGGCCGGGGTTCAATCCTCGGTCCCAGCACAGATTTATCTGATTATCAAACCCTTCCTTCACCTCTGACAAGACATCTTGTTAATGTGGGGAATGCCAGGCCTCCACCGTGGTTCGGATTCCACGTTAAACTGTAGGTCCTTCATTTCATCTCACAATCACCCTACCATTACACATTAGCGTAAGTGCGTATAGCCCGAACGGGTAGTAAGACGCGGTGCTAATAATAATAATAATAATAATAATACATATTGTTTAATGACAATGCTTATTAAGGTGGTAAACCTATCCTGATTATTTTAGTAATAATTTTTAAACTAAATAATTCAAAGTTTTTTGAGAAGCTAGAATATTAATATTGGTTATCATTATACTATTAAAATTAAATGAACTGGTTTTACTAAGCTATTACTAATGAAATAGAATAAGGCGTTGAAGAAATACCCCTTCATTGTGTTTTAGATGACACAAAATATTCTATTGTTCTTTGTTTTTATTAAATTTACTGTTAGCCTTTTAATAAATCTTATTTAAAAGTCTTGTCTCTACCTTCCGTGACTAGATAAAATACATTTGTTTTAACTCCGAATAAAAATTTAATATTAGCACACAAAGGAATATTATTTTGAAGAATAAGGGAGAAAAACCATATCGTCAGTAAGGTCGAGAGAAGGGTCTAAAAGGGAAGCGTGTGGGTGTGTACCTAGTTACGCCCTTATACGTATTTAGCTGATCTGCTTTCTTGTCATAGTGAAATTCAATAGGTAATAAACCAAAGGAAGGTGTGAGTTCGAAATGCTAGAGTAAGAAGGGCCTATTTAGTTTCAAATTGACCTGAACGGAAGTCATTTGATGAGGCGGAAAGAGGTCACATGCTGGTTTTTCATTTCAGTGAGGATAGGTTTATTGGACTGGGTCCCGGAAAATAAAGTCAGAATGAGTGTAGATAAAGTGGCCCTGAGGTACATCATTTGCATAATTGTTTTATCACATCATGTTTTATCACCTATCTGGGCTTATCATATATAATTACACAATAGGGTGAAGAAATTGTATCATATTTTGTATAGAATTAAAGTCTAAAACCTTACCCCTGTCAGAAGTTTGAACCATGATTTTCCCATCATTGGCGACCAGACTAGACCTACTGTATGTTTTGTTTGCATGCCCAACAGTTAAGGGAGCTTAGGGCTCTTACTTTGACTGGAAATATCACAGTTCGAGTACCAACCGGTGAAGGGGGGATCTATCTATGTAATATTCGTATTTAAAAAAAAACTCTATACAAGCTAATACATTTAAATGTTCTCTAAGCACCCCTTCCTCATACTCCCACATAGATTCAGACACTAGTAGCCCTAAATAAATTGCCACATTCCCTCCACTCAAATAATGCTAAATTACATGAAAATTCTACTTTCCTAATATAAACCACCTAGGTTTAAAAATAAATTTATTAGAAAGATTAATAATATTTTGTTTAAAAAAAAAGTAAAGTAAGATTAATTTATTGATATACAACAGTTTTTAGCCATTCTATAACAACATCTTGAGGTATTAGTTATAAATTACGTTTTCATTTGGCTTCTACCTCCACTGTGGGACACGGGGAATAATTAAACTATTTCCTAACTTGCTGATGAAGTGGAGGTTTGTGTAGAAATCCCGACCAGATAATAAGGTGTTTTTATTCTAAGTATCCCCCTTCAAACCTCCTACCCTCCTTCTAAGCAAATTCTGTTAAATGTACTCCACCCCATAAAGATTGACACAAAATTGTCCGTATCGCATAGGCTAGTATCATTCCGCATCAGATATGAAAATATTCTAGATTATAGATTTCCATGTTTTTTTACCCATTTTAATACAAAATAAAGTTGGTAGAAGAGTTGTACTAGGAATTATTTTTTTGAGATTTTAAGGAGAATGCATTCGTTAAAGTTTAAAAAATATATATAAATACATCATTTTAAAGAGATCCCAATAATTAAATTCCAAAGGGCATCGCACACTTTATGGGATAGGGTCACTTTTGCCCACATCAGAAGGCAACAGATTTTCCGTAGATAATAAAATATATTCAAAAGGGTCACGCACTTGGTGGCATCGGCTAGCATCGGACGGCAAATTATTGGAGGGAAGGATTATTTTCATTTAGGAAGAGTGCTGATGCGAGCCAGTCAATTGTGTACCACATTCCCGCTAGCATCACACTGGCTGCTTGACTTCGATCGTTTCCTGGTATGTTCGTTACCCCTCGAACATAACTGTTGGTCAATATTATCACAAACACAAAGTCTGGTCAGTATCAGAAAATTGATATAGAACTAAAGCAAATGTATTAATTCATAATATGAAATATTATTATAAATTAACAAATAAACAAACAATAGGTATAAATATTTTCTTTTACTAAGATATAAGTAAAACATTTTTGTATTGTTTCGCAGATATCTTTCCCATAATAAGATGTTGAGTTTATGAATTAAATATTAATCTAGAACTTGAAAAAAAAACCGTTTATAGCTTATGTACTAGTTCCAAATGAAGTAGTATTGAGTAATTTATTAAAATAAATCTTTGACATAATTACATAGAAATAATTTATTTGAATTGTTTGTCATGTGTGTATACAAGTATCTCAAACGTATTCTAAACTTATTTCATTTTATATTAAGAAATAATAAAGGGAAATTTTGCAAAATGAGTTTAAATAAATGGTACGACACAATCGCACACACATTCTCATACTCTGTATCATAGCTTCAAAGAGAATTTCTAAATAAAAAGGTTTTCCTCACAAAAACCAACTCACTATCTTGTTAATTACAATAAACACTATTTATATATACATTTTAAACCAAATTGTTCAGATATTTTTAACAAATTAAAATTTCTCAAACGTGTACTATTTGTGAACTACTATAAAATTATATTTAATTTATAAAAATGAAAATGTATTCTTATTTACTATGAAAAAGATTTACAGATGAACATTTTAATCTTATTCTTCGTGAACAATTTTGAAAAATTTCAAAGATTCCATAATTTGTTGTAAATAATCTCACTTTGAGTAAGTTTATCTTATAAAAAAACATGATTATTTTAATGTAGAACAGTTTCCCGATATCATCTTTGAACATAATGCTGTTTTCAACACTACTAAAATTTTACAAAATTTGTTCATCAGTGAATAGATTAAAACATTTATTTAGAGAAAACCATTACTAAAACTATTAATAATTGAAGGAACTTTATATATACCCATTTTGTACCAATTCTCCTGGCCCATTTTTTAAAAATACTCAATTTTTTAAAAAGAAACTTTAGTAGTCTACCTTTGAACAAGTTGGCCCCTAAATAAAACAAATACATACCTATATTTATTAGGTAATACAATCCCCATATACATATTTTAAACTAAATTATTGAATCCATTTTACAAATATTACGAATTTTTGAATAACAAAATCAGTAAACAACCCTTAAACGAATTTTTACTCAAAATCAAGAATTAAATGTTATTTGGACGTTCAACTGCTCTTTATATGTTAATTTTAAACAAAGTCGTTAAGGCATTTTAAAATAATTTGGAATTTAAAAAAATCACTCAGTTGTAAACCAGTCTAATAGGGAAAAAATCAACAAAATTTACCAAGCTACTGTCATATAATATATAAATATTAAGTTTGAATAAAATATATCAAACTGTCTTAGATTCGCGGCCAGGGACACACAGACAGCAAAACAAAATTTATTATCCTCTATTTTGGGTTTGGATACTCATAAAATGAGAGGATTCATCATAAATTTTCTATGCTGGCGGCCGGGGTTCGATCCTCGGTCCCGGCAAAGATTTATCTGATTACCAAACCCTTCCTTCACCTCTGACAAGACATCTTGTGAATGTGGGGAATGCCAGGTCTCCACCGTGGTTCGGATTCCACGTTAAACTGTAGGTCCTTCATTTTATCTCACAATCACCCTACCATTACACATCATCGTAAGTGCGTATAACCCGAAAGGGTAGTAAGACTCGGTGCTAATAATAATAATAATCATAAATTTGAGCTATAAAATTTTCACGGTTACACTACTTTCGATTGATATGAGAAACATAAATATATTTTTCAAAAATTAGTCATCAGTAAAAAAAGAAAATCCATGGTAAGCGTAAGCGAGCCATTCCGACCGAGAGGCCACTGCCGTTAACATTGTCAGTGTCAAAATTTGCGGAGTTAGGGTGGTCAGTACAGCGAGCCCTCTGGCTGTTAATCTCAATTTTTAAACCAGAGCTGCTATTTCTTTTTTCCCATATTTCCTCACTTGTCTTCGCGAGGCTGAGTTTGACACTATTCTAGACCCAATGCTTCACTGATACATTTTGAAAGCGCTGGCGAACGAACCCAGAACCTCTGGATATGTAAACACGAGCTCTGATCACAAGACCAAACAGGTAATCTAATATTAACAAAACGTTTATATGAAAAACACATACAAACTAAAAGCTAGCAGATAGGTCACACTTTTAGAACTTAATAATTGGAGCAATTTTTAAAATATTTCCATTTAAAAAAAAAATATCATTTTTCTGTAAACCAGCCTTAAACACATTTTTAACAGCAAAAAAAGTTGGGTATATAGTGTAATATGTCAGGTTAAGCCCTCCCAATACCTTTATGGAAACTAATAGTCAGAGCAATTTTTAAATAATTGAATTTTTTTTAAACCTGTCTTAACTAAACTAGCCTTAAACAATTTTTTACCCCAACAATCAGAATATAGTGTTATTTGTCATGTCAATCACTCTCATTATACAAATATGCAAACAAAATTACTGAAGCCATTTTTAACACAATTTAAATATTTGAAAAATCAAACTCCAGTAAATTACCTTTAAACGAATTGCTACCCATTGTTGCTCATGTCAAATCCTTCCAAGATACTAATTTGATACCAAATAGTTGAAGCCATTTTTAAAATATTGAAAGATCTTGACAAAACAATAAACTACCTATAAACAAATTTTTACTCACTAAACGAGTCAACAATGTTATTCGTCATACCACACGATCTACAAATATACAATTTACACAAAATAATCTGAGAAATTTTCCAAATGTTTTGAATTTTCTAAGATTTCACTCTAATTAACTACCCTAATGGGATTTTTTTTGCCCAAAAACCTATGATACATGTCAAATAAATCCTAGGTATAATTTTTTTCTAAACAAAATCATTAAACATAATTTCGAAAAGTTTGTAATTCAGTAAAATCACTCATCAGTCATTTAACGTTAATTTGAAGGCTAAAATTTAAAAAATCTCCCAAGGTATCCCATAAAATCTGATTATTCTCGATACAATTTCTTCTTCCTCACAACTGCTGCATCGCAAACAGAAGCAACAACAATAACGTCCTCCTCACTAGAGCAGAGGAGCTAGAGCAGAGGAGCTAGAGCAGAGGAGCTAGAGCCGGACAAGCCCAACAATTCAGAAAGAAGACGATCCGATGCGATGCAAACAAGTGTCTGTCAATATAAACAAATACGTTTCGAGCCGATGCAAGCCAATGCGAGCCAATCTGATGAGATACTGACAAGTGTGAGACAACCTTTAATGTAATACCTGGCTCTGCTCGAGTTTATTATTTAAAAAAAATATATTTAATAAAAGAGATATCTGCTGAAATTAATACCACTTGAAGTTCAAACAATTAGCAACATGCTCTAAGACTAAAAGTATATAAGTAGTAGTTTATGATTAGACTTATTGATAAAAAAAATTACACATTTAAATATTGTGAAATAGATAATAAGAATTAGATTTGTTTTGAAATAGCTCTCAAACAATTGTTACAAGTTATTTGCACACAAAGTCAAATAAAAATCTTGTGCGGAAATCTAGTTTAATTTTGTATTATTTTTTTTTAAATAAGAATATAATTTTATCTTAAATTTTCTACTGATAATAAGCATAATTTTGAAGTTTCTCATCTACAAAACAACCCATGATTAAATATTTAAGAGAGTTAAAGATATTTAAAACCAGCGTTTTAAAGCCAATTGCACCCTCAATTAAATGATAACCAAATGTTTGTAGTAAGTAAAATAAATATAAATATTAAATAACCTAAACATAATATATACATTTATTACTAAATTAAATGAAAAAAATATATATAGCTTTACATTAACAGAAAATATTCCTCAAATGTATTTCCTTTCTAAACTTTATTTTTAATGAGAATACAATTTTATCTTTTAGTTTTCTATATATACATTAAAACATTTGAAAATTTATTTTAGCCAATATTTGTGATGATAAAGTTCAAACATTCTTTATGAAAGTACAATAATTTAAAGATTTTCATGGAATAGGGAAAGTCATCCTTAAATATGGCAGGGCTTGTACAATTTGTTTCTTATGTTGATAGTTTAATCTCTTTTCTCCAGTTCATCAATCAAATTGAATTTGTATTCAAGATTCATGGCTGCACTTACAAAAGTACGCAAACTATCCCTAATATGAACTAGTTCTATCCAGTCCACTTCATTACACACTATCTCCTTTGGGTCCATTCTAACGTTAGCCTCCCATCTGCGTCTAAGTCATATCAATTATCGCTTTCTATTGGGTTTCCAGTCAGTACCCTGAATGAGGTTCTAGAATCACCGGTTAGCACTGCATGCCCTGCCCACCATATCTACGAGACTTTATTATTATAACAATGTATTGTGATGAGTACAAGATATGTAACTCATCATTATGTAACCTCATCAACTGGCCATTATCTTCATCCCATTTTGGATAAAATATCATTCATACCATACCAACATTTACTATGACTACTTTTTATGTAAAATTCTTACACATTTATTTCTAAAAGTTACCTTATTGAAAACAGATAAAGCTTTACATTAATGTTTCACTAATATTAGAATTGATATCTTGTATTAAAATAACAAACTAAGCCGAAACTACTAACCGAATCATATTTAGGAAACAAAACTTTCTCTTCCAGCTATACTACTGAAGAATCGACTAGAGGATAACCAATCAAGCAGAGAACGACAATCCCCTACCACAATCCATTGTCTAAGTCTGACGCCTTCATACAACAGGATCACTACGTGGATGTTGCATAGGAATTAGCCCCCCCTAACACTCCTCCACCTCTCCCCCCCCCCACCACCCCCGCCAGCAACACAACACACCTCCACCTATCCCAATACACCATCGCCNTAAGAAGTTGATATCAGTGTGTTAATAATAAGTTATGTTAAATCACATTAACATTAGCAATTTTATATTTATTTTGCCTACCTTTATTTTCACTTATTTATCAAAGAATGATTCTGACCATTTATATGCGTCTTAACATTTTTGATTAATATTGTTATAGTCAAATTAGTTAAAAGAAATATCTTCGTAGTTTAGGTAAAAGAAAACGAGAGTTGAAAACTCATTTTTAGGACTTTGATTCGCTATTTGTTCACAGTTATATCTATTCACACAAAACACAATAGATATATTTACCTTTTGTATAGTTTAGAAATGTATATTTATTTGTACATAATATTAGGTAGTTTACTGCCACTTTTAACTGTAAACAATGTTACAACAAATGATATGATAAACTCTCTTCCAACCAAAGGGGGAGGGAATTTGGATTAACCCTACTTAAAGCATCTAGTTTAGTTGAAAAGCCATTTACAAATATAACACAAACACAGATTGGAAGAGCAGTTAAAAGTTTCGTGAACAACTATAAATTAGATAAGATGATTCAGATTCAAATTAATTGATATTATAAAATATTTAATAGTAGCTTCAATAACGCCCACCCCTCTTTAATGTTTTAATGTTTTAACCCCAAAAAGCAGCTGCCCCTCTTGGTTCTCTTATACTAGTATTATATATTAAGGTTAGTGTTAAAATATTCATTGTCAAATCTTATATGGTTTTGAATACATTGCAGAACAAACGTGTCATATTTGATTCTAGTTTGGTTGATACCGTGTTGTTGTTCCATTGTCCTTACACAGTGCAGTGCAGTCTCATCCTCCCCAATGAGAATGTTATGGTGGGAGTAGGGAGGACAAGGTGTTAGGGGGTTTGGGTGGGCTAGGGGGGAAGCTGCCCGGGCTAAGGATGCAGGTAAAGGAAGAAGGAACACAATAAGTTAGGTTCCTCAAAGTGGATGTTGAGTCTTGGGTGTGTCTAGGTGTGGGCCTCCCACACCCACACGACCTCCGGGTTGGATGAATCACCAAGTCTTACAAATTGAGGTCCTCATATAAAAAGGTTCAGAAATATTGTGTAGCTATGTATTATTTTGATAACAGAATTTTATATCTTTATGCTTCTTCGATCAAGTTGTAAAAATCTAAATGTTATTAACACTCAATTTATACGTGGATTGATTAGAAGTTAATTTATAATGAAAATTGAAAATAAAAATAAATTTACACAACTTAAAAATGTGAATGGCGAAGATAAAAATATTAAATTCACATTAATTTAACTATTTATTTAAAGCAGTATTCATCACACGGGCTGTGGTACTTACTTAGGATATTAAATTTGGTCTAACTTTAATGTTTTTCCACTCTCCATATCAGGCAAATTCAGCTATATTTATACAAATCTACTTTCTTGATCCTTACCTATAGCCTTAAATATGAGGCCAGCCCATACTGGCAGTCACACGTTGAGATCTAATATTAACACTATAAAATGACGTAGGACTGACTAGCACATTTATATATCCCTTTGGTCTATCCGTTTATTTTATACAAAGAGGTTAGGAATGATTAGGGTGGAATTAAAAGTAAAGGTTCTTGGATTCACGTGAGGAGAGAGATGGAAAACCTTTAAAATACATATCTCAGAACACTCGGGCAGGATTAGACCCCCCACCCGATTACCACTGGCAAACCAGGCATGACGGGAATCATGCCTTTATCAACATGGATACGAGTGTAGATAGCAAATACATAATACTAATAGTTATAATGATTTTAACGTAATATAATTACCACAAAAAGTACCATCATTAGCTTGAATCAGTTGAGAATACTATAACCAAAACACGTTTAGAAACTCTAAAGCTGGAATATGACCGGGACTCAAACCACTGCTCAACCAATGGCTATGTGAATCTTATGCCTCAGATCGCTCTTGCACTAATAGTAAAAAGATTAAAAAAATACGCCAGTGGTGAACATCCTCAAATATAACTAAGGAATAATACAAAGGTTAATATTTTTATTTTATTTAGATTTGTAGTCACTCTCACAGGTGATGATGCCGTTTAGGACGTCAAGCTGGCAATATGTGTAGAATCTCCAACTTAAGTTTGCCTATGTAGGGAATCTAGCCTAAAATTACATACCACTTTGAAATTGCTCAATAGAAACTTAAACAACATTATTTTAACAAAAATAAATAAATAATAATCATAAACATAGGTGTAATGCATGATAGGATATGGTACCTAATAATTTAATAAGCCTATACATATTTGTATTTGTTTATTATTATTATTATTATTTTTATTAGCACCGCGTCTTAATACCTGTTCGGCTTATGCGCATTTTATTATTATTATAGTTTCACCTAAAGTGTCATTCTAGGCTTAGTGAGCGGGTAAGATAACATCGGGTATGCCATTATATCGTATCCTGACAATAAATAATTAATAATGTACCGATTATTATCACCTGGAACCTATAAAAAATTATAATACAAGAGCGTTTTATTAATATGGCCATTTTAACTAAATGCATTCAAAAATTTACATTTAATTTGTCTATTATTATTATTATCACCACGTCTTACTACCCGTTCGGGTTATACGCACTTACGCTAATGTATAATGGTAGGGTGATTGTGAGATAAAATGAAAGACCTACAGTTTTACGTGGAATCCGAACCACGGTGGAGGCCTGGCATTCCCCACATTCACAAGATGTCTTGTCAAAGGTGAAGGAAGGGTTCGGTAATCAGATAAATCTTTGCCGGGACCGAGGATTGACACCTTACCCCTAGACCACCAGGTCACCCTAATTTGTATAGTTAGATTAAAAAGTCACTTCTTTTAATAATTTATATACACTAAAAATAAATGTTTTAGCTAATTTTCAAGTCCTACACACTCCGAATATAACCAAAAATTACAACGAATGCACTGAATCCAAAGTTCACCACGTTTTAATTGAGGGAGCAATTCATAACAGTAAAAAAAAGTTAAGTCTTTTTCATCATCGTCATAATCATTGTTGAATAGCTTTCTTGAAAAAGGTCATCTTAATTTAATATTAGTTATTTGCGAAATTATCTTGTAAACCTTCTTAATTCTTTATCTAGGTTTTCTGCAGATTCATCTTGAATTGTGTTTAAATAGGGGCTATTAGTTAGCACAACCATTC
This sequence comes from Timema douglasi, assembly GCA_901482245.1. Taxonomy (NCBI): domain Eukaryota; kingdom Metazoa; phylum Arthropoda; class Insecta; order Phasmatodea; family Timematidae; genus Timema; species Timema douglasi. The sequence continues at coordinate 354,414 of CABEEJ010000069.1, forward strand.
CAAGGCTTTGTTTTCGGTTACCGGTTTAACCCTTTAATGCTACCATAAGGAACTGGGGAAATTGTTGCATCTGACACTTTTTTTAATTTCTTTTAGGGTAGACGTGAACAGACGATTTATATATTCATGTTGGTTGTTTGTGTTTGTGACACTTGTGTAATCTTAACTTTTTTTTCTTGATTTTCTCTTGTATTAGAGACATGGTATTTGTTAGCTATTGGAACATAAGTGTTTTCCGCAGGAGAGACCAAGCAGTCTTCAAACTCATCAAGTCTATTCGGCCAAAAGCCAATTTTTATGAACCCGCCTAGAGCATTTGAAATTGTTACTGACTTTACGTATAAAATGGAAATAAAGAACCAATTTGGTATTGTGTACAGGATTGGACTTCAACACCTTTGAAACCTCTTGCTCGTAATAAGTTTCCATTGACCCATCGAATGACACTTATAAAGGCTAAAATGGATGCGTACAATGAGGGAGAAGGCATAATATCATTATTCCACTTTCTTTGACAAAAGAAAACAGTTATATATGCTTATGACTGGCGTGTTAATCAACAATCAGAAAAAATTGGTCTTCCTGGCTCGGTTTTATAAAGGATGAAAAATACTTGAGCCAACTCAAAAATATCTTCCATGTCATTAAACCAGTTTCTAGGGCAATTACTGAGTTTCCTAAGGGAGTGTTATATCTGAGCTCATTTTTCTAGTTTTTTCGCGGAAAATCCAAAGCTGGGGGAACATTATAGCCAGTAGGGTTCATGCAACAGACCATTGTTATATGTAGTCCCCAATCTAAATTTTCAAAACCAACTTCCTCTTCCTCTTTCTTTCCAATATGTTCAAATGTCTTTGAAGTGTCTTGATAAACACCAATAAATTTAGCTACTTGAAGTTTATTAAAAACCATAGCAAGAGCTGTTGAAATAGCCTCTGGTTTCCAAAGAGAAAGATCGGCCTTTATCTTTCCAAAACCCACCAACCAGTTCCAAAGAGCTATTTTAATATAATGATTGACTCTATGTTCCATGCCATTTTTATCGGATAGTTAGTATGCTAGCTGCCTTAGCTCAGTGCAAGTCAAACCAAACTATCTTGACTCAACAAGTTTCAAGTGGCTAACCAGTTCACGAACAAGGGTAAGATCAAACGTCTGAAAACGGGCTCGTTCATTGTTTACTACATGAAGCATTTTGTTCTTGTCCTTGGTTTCTTCTACGTGGAGTTGCTTGTGAAACACCAAACACTTTAGAATTGATAGTCAATATCTCACTGAATGGTTGCTTCATTCTAGGATTATCAAGTTTATTTTCTTATATAATACACAACCATTTTGTAAAAAATTAACAATAATAAATATTTTTTAATTCATTGAACAATCTTGTCATCAAAAGATCAAAAGTATCGTGTACACATTATATTTAATTATTTGAAAAATGACACCTGGACACACGAATCGAACCAGAACTAATTTAATATAATTGAAATATATTCACCCACCCACGGATGAATTCATAGTAAAGTCAATTTTCAACTATTCCGAGTACAACATATTTTTAATGAACTAGGTTGTTGATGTAATAATTATACATACTGTAGCAATATACAAACGGTTTATTTTATTTAATCACTCTAAATAATACTTAGTATATTTTATACGTACATTTAATTGAAAAACATTCAGATTATAAAATGTAAACACTAAAGCTCTATAACGTAAAATTACATATATCATAATACCCTTGGTCTAACTATGTAATTTTACATGGTTGCTACCAAATCATATTTCTCACCCTAAATTTATAAAGTAGGTAGGTTATTCAATTCTAGTGAGCTACAAAATCCTTCATTGATGAGAATGAGGTGGTTAAACATAAACATATATTTATATGACTTACCTTCTATATATTATTTTCTCTTGTCGCGAACAAAGCTGTGTCACACTCGCTATAAACAGAGCAACACTATTGCCAACCTATATTTATACTAGTAATATTCCCAGTGGCCATACTTCATTTAAACTAAACACCAATTAAGTCATTTTACACTGGTATTCCAGCTTAGGCTAGTTTTCACTATTATGCTTAGTTTAAGTTTCCACTTTTGTGTGTGTGTGTTTAGCTACTCGAATCGGTGATCACTTTATTTAACGCGTTTAACTTTTATGTGTGTAAAAAAAAAAGGCACCAAATTACACTGCCTGAAGTTTCACTATGTATGTAAGTGTGCCATCTTTATAGGTGTATCGGTCTCTAAATTATGCACACACCACTGATAATGTGACATTTAGTTCGCTACACATGTAAAATTATCATCAAATGTTCATGAAATGGAGAAACTTTTAGGTTTCTTCATATAGGCCAAGTTGTATCTTTATATTTTCTTTGTTTTTGAAATACCCAGATCAAAGATTATTCAACCAAAGAGGCAAGGATAGAAATATATTAAAAGTTAGAAAAAACTAGATCTACATATTATGTACAAGTTTCCTTAAGTAGGCATTATATATTCTATGTTTTCACTTTTATGAGCTTTTGTTTTGGAGCTATCCATAACCAAGTGGTGCAAGGTATTAAATAGTTATATAATTAATAGTTAAACCAACTACGCCTAATATACACAACCTTAGTTACCTTGCATGGTACTGTAAGTAAATGTTGGTATGCCTTAAAACAATGATAGGTTGAATTTGATCACGTGACCACACTCCTCGCTCTCTGATTGGCTGTTGGTTTCCCCCCTCCCCTCCTCCTGACCCCCTTCCCAGTGTTCCAAACTTATTTATTCTTGTTTCATTTGTTTTTTATTTAAGTTCATTTCCTTTATGTATGTGCTCAATGGTTATTTATGTGTGAGAATTTGTTTTTTATCTGTGCTCACAGGTTATTTATGTCTGGATAGGATGCGGACGGGCTGTTGGAGTTTTTTTTATTGGTGTGAAGAGTTTAATGTCGTAGGATAGGGACGGGGTGTTGGAGCTTGTTATTTATTTATTACCGTGCAGTCCACGGCATCGGACGCTCCTCCCTCGGTATTGCTAGTGAGCGCTGGGAGCATCTTCTCTGGCCGGCCGCTTAGAGAAGAATGTGACCACCGAGCAGCTGACAGCGTATCACGACCGAAAGGCCCCTTTCCCTTCCCTTCACTCCCCCTTCCATCAAGGCATGTGTCGCAACACCCTATGTGGTAATGGGTTTTCCCTGATCACTGGCACCAGCTTGACGGCTCGACAAGACAGGAATATAACACGACCTTTAATGATGTCACAATGGGTTTTCCCTGATGACTGGCGCCAGTTTGGCGGCTCGACAATACAGGAAAATATCGTGACCTTGAAACCATGAGCTAGGTTATTGACTCTGGAAACCCTCCCCCTCAGCAATAGGTTTTCCCAATAACATCATCGCACAGTCACAGCCCTGATGACTCATACATGGCGCCAGTTTTGCGGCTTGACAAAACGAGTCAAAACAGGAACAAAATATGACCTTGAATGATGTCTCAATGGGTTTTCCCTGATGAAGGGCGCCAGTTTGGTGGCCCGACAATACAAAAATAGATCGTGACCTTGAAACAATGAGCTAGTACAAGAGGTCATTGACCCTGTTCATATTTGTTGACAGTTTGATGGCTCGAAAAGTCGATACACGTATCTACGTGTAAAGTGACAGAAAGATTTTGCGTGAATAAAACACAATATTACAAAACATATATTTATTAAATTTAAAGGTTTTACAGACATATATTAAAGTTTTCACAGACGTCATACATAATATTTATTATACACTTTTACAGGAATGTCGCATATATTTGTTCATACGTTTTTCTACAGTATCTCTTAGATGCGTTGGTAAAATTGTTTTTAGTTCACAATCCAGCATTTAATAGTCCAAACCGACGATTTGGCGTGTAAAGTATGAAGAATTGACAAGATTCAGTTTTCTTATGTGCGTTTGAGTCTGGCGTTTTGTTTCTCTCTGATGACGACCATACGGTCATTGCACATGCGTCTCAGAGATATTTCAAGATTAGTCAAACTAATCTTTGGAGGAGTTTGCGTGTTGCTGAAAAACTTTGATATGACCGACTTGTAGCTGCCCAGTACTTGCCACTCTGTTCTGTTAAACACCGCACAGTTCCCTCCGCATTTTTCTAGCTGAACATAAGGCATCAAGTTGTTCTTGACACTCATTCCAACGATGACTCACTTGGCGTTGACTTTGTCCAGCGGAAACAAAGTGTTGAAAATACTGGTGATGGCGAGCGGCTTCAATGGTTTTGCTTTGTGGGTGCAAATGTTTTAACCTTCCATGATGATTGTTCGCTTCGACGAATGTCACAGTTATGGCCGGCACACCGTCGGGACTCCCCTTTTATAGGCACACGCTGATAGGACGCAGCCTCTTGAGGGGCGGCAGGACCCTACAGCCTTGATAAATCTGTTGTAATATCTCACCACCTTATTGTATTGCCTGTGTGATTGGTTTGCGAGAATAGGGCTAGGAAGGTTTTGGGCACGATAGATAAGATACATGAGACAGTAATGGCCGTAAACATCTGAGGCGATGCTTTGAAGTTGAAGCGTGCTATGAGACGTATGAGAAGTGTTTATTCGTATAAATGCCAGATGTGACTTTATACAATGCGGAAAACCATAACTGTCAAAATATTCTCCCACTCCGTTCTTGTCGATAAAGTTGGCGAACCAATGAATTCCAGGCTTTGTGTGTGGATCAGTGTTGATGACGAGAGTGGCAGGTCACGCTATTATTGTGGGTAGTTGATCAACAGGAAAAACACTCGAACATACAGAACGGAACCACGGTTTTTTTTAAGAGCACACCTCATGGTGTGCGTGATCATCTTCCATCATCCAATCTCGAAGTCCCCAAACGATGGAGGCCGAACAGAAATTCCATACAGAACTATGTGACATGCACATGGTGCAGCCCAATTTAAGTGTTTTCAAAGACAATCAACCTCTGTCGTACAGATCTACGGTGGGCATTAGCGTGTATTTGACAAGAAACTTTTTCTTTTCTGCCCCCTTGAAGTAGACGGATTCTGCACGCGTTGTGGCACGGTAGATGAGGGATTCGAGTAAGCTGTAATACACATCACCGCTATCCCATGTAATATCGTGCAATTTGTTTACGATATAGTCAGCTTGATTTTAGCGGCGGTTGAAAGTTCCTCGATAGCGTATGGTATGGTTTTAACACCCTATGTTGAAGTAATGTAACGCATACAGCTAAAATACTCAGTTCCTTGACGATAAACTGTTTGCTGTCGTCGATGAAGCTCTGTAAATTAACAATGACGTCCATTATTTAAATAACGAGTGTAAGGGGTGGTAAGCCGTTTATATTAGCTCCCATAATCGGTCAGACGTTTCTTTCCTTGTCGATGGTGATGATGTTGGCAAACTCCCCGTACACGATACAGTTTACACGATACAGTTGACAGTTTCGGTCAGAGCTCTGGTGAAGCTCACTTCTATGCTCAAAGAGCCATGCCTCGTCAAATTCGAATGCGATATCGTGTGGGCAGACAGATTAGGTGTGAGATCGAAAGCCATAAGATGATATCCCTTAGGGAAGGATTCCCGTGTGATTTTGCTACCTTTGTTAATGAAATGATACCCGTTGCAGAAAACATTGTGTGGTAGGGCAAGACATAGTTTCCGTTTAAAAAATCTGGCTGTAGTGGTTTCGACGGAACTTGTTCCTCATCCACGTACAGAAAGAAATGGTTCCTGCAGTAGGTTTGGAAGCTGAACGGGTTCTTGGTGGCGTGTCCGTTGAACGCAGCGTTAGAAACAAATCCCGCGATGCATCTTATGGTAACTCTCTCGAGAATACGTTGTCTAGTGATTTCCCTTGCGCACCCGTAGGAATAGTGAGTGTTTTTACTTCCACGTGGGTGATGGGATACTTTGCAGGACTGACGTTTGATGCCTTGGCTAAACACTTCACCGTGTAGATACCCCAAAAGATACACGATCTTACTCTTTGCGGTGAGACTACGGCGGGCCTCAAATCCCTTGTTGCCGTCATTAGCCTGCTCAAAGGCTCCGGGGCTGTCTGAGAACCACATACCACAGGTGAAATGTGTTCTTTTGGGGTCACTGTTGTAATTGAGCAGCGTCACAATGTGCGATCTATAAGAATACGTGATACTGGGCAATGAGACTAGTTTTTGGTTTAAAAACACATCCACCTGTGTGACTAGCGAATGCAACCAGTTGTTGACGGGGGCCATTTGATACACCTCTGTGAAAGTGCCACCATCGTTTTTAATGATGGCCGCCATGAGAAAGAGCATAATCTGTGAAATCTCGATATAGAACTCGCCTTGTCCAGTAACGGTAAATTCGATGGGCGAATTATCCGTGAGGGAAGAGACAGGTTTTTACTGGAGCCATTGCCCACTTTAAAGACTGGTTTACGTGGGTGTGACAGAAAAGAGATAGAGTTCATAGCTGGCACACTCGCAGGACTGGAGGTGTAGAAACTACATTTCAACTGAAAATATCGACCACTTCATTCTTCACCTTTTTGCGTCGGGCAACGACAAAAGAATGACGTCGGTGCTTAATACGATGCCTTTAATAGCCTGAGCCAGTAATCAGTGTGTCGATCTTATGCTCCGCCTTGCGTTTCAGGTTTGTTCCAGCCTCACCGATACGGTGCCGTAGAGCCTCTTTGAAAGGATGACGCTGATTAGCGACGTCAGAGAACACGAAGATACACGTATGAAACACCTGTTTGCCAATGGCATTAGCTCAGCTTCTCCGCAATGGTACGACGCTCTTTAAATGACCATTGAAAAACTTCCTATCCCGTGCCCACGTTGATAGGGAACACCGTGGTAGAACGAAGATATTTCTGTTCCAGCCTGTTTGACGTAGTATCTTTGGTAGGGACAGTCCATGTCGAGCAGTGTCGAAAATGATGTTTCACGCACACTTTTCCAAACTTGAATGGTACAGGTTCACCAGTGTCTGTTTTTATATTGATCCAGGCTTTCAATTTTTTCTCTAAGTATGGGCACGTAGGACAATGGATCATAGATAACTGTCTTATGTATTCCTTAGAGATAGTTTATGTTGATTATAATGACGATACGTAAAAGTGGTGCCACAATGTCACCCATGGGCTGAGGATCGATGATATCCTTGTAGATGTACATTTGCGAGGGCAAGCCTAGTAGAATGTTGACGGCGTACGGTGTCTTTGGGACTTTGATCAGATTATTCTGAGGAACTAAAACGAGCTGTAGACTTAGTTGACTTAATATAGTCATCAGCTGTAAATTTTGTGAAGAGGAAACAACGTCCACTTTTTTGTTGGGGTTTGTGTACTTGAATACATCTCCAAATTCCTTTTAAACGCCTCTACTTCGTTTAGGGCTTTGATCAATTCATGGATAGTGCTGTAGTTTCCAGGAGGGATGTGATCCATGAATATTTGTTCCACGCCATTAGCGTCCACCCAGTTATTTCATACAATATTTTGGCCCTCGGATAAAGTGGTGAAAGAACACGGATATTAGAATTCGGTGAGAGCGACTTCCCACTGGCCTTTGAGTGTAAGATAGTAAGGCAGTAGTTACGTGGTGAAATTCACGAGGGTATTTTTCAGGTAATATCTCATAGAGCTGTCGCTTGGCAAGGTAATGTAGAACTGATCCTTCATGGTAAGGCACTGACGTAGCTGGCAGGAATCCAATAATTAAACTTAGAGGGGTAACCTTTACACTGCACGTACACTTTCTTTATGCCACCTTTACCCTTAACACGTTGTATTTTATCAACTTTATAAGTTTAGGGAAGACGTACGCCTTGTTATTCGGGTTCATAAAACGTTCCTTCCACCTCCTCGCAGTCAAGATCGGTCAGCCTGTAGACGACTGGTTGTTGCAACACGACACTGTTGACTTTAAAATTTCTTCGCTCCAATTTATTTCGTAGCGTTTTTCAAAAATAATTTTGGATTTTCTCATACAAACCGTGTCACTGACTTTAAATTTTGGCTTACTATTCAAGTTTGGACGCCGTTTGCCGTCCAGATTAGCTCTTGGCTTGAAGCACATTGATTTCTGAAACGTCGGCAGGCACCATCTTGTTACTGGAATGTTTTGCGACATTGTAATCGTCGACGCGATCTTGGAGGACGTTCATTTACTGAAACGTGTTTGTTTTTTTGCTAAAGCAGTGCCACATGTTCCCTTTCAGAATTATATTGAATCGTTCCACAATTCTTGCGTTCACGTTAGGATTATAAGTGGTGTGGTAATGAATGCCTTCTTGTTTGAGATATTTCCAGACTAGACATGTCGTGAACTCTATCCCATTTGGAACTAGATATTTAAGATATTTAGTAAACACTTCAAGGGTTTAAAATACCATTCATTACTAAATTATTGATAAATGAAATTTCACACCTAAAACAAGTATGCTGTGCTATTTTTAATGTCACACACTCCAAAGACAACTATTTTGAACCATAACACTAGAAAATATTTTTTAATGTCAAATTTTTTGAAAAATCTTTCATTAGTAAGCCACCCTAACGTTCTTATACCTCAAAAGTAAGTACACCATGGGATTTTTATGTCAAACTCTCTCAAGATATTAATTTGGAAACAAATTATTAGAGTAATTTTTAAAATATTATAGATATTTTATATTAACTTCCTTAAAACAAAATTTTATCGAAAAGCCTTGCCATGTCTAAAAATCAAAAAATACCCATTTTGTACCAGATATTAAATACATTTTTAAAATGTTTCGAAATTTTGGAAAATAAATTTTCAGTAAACTACCTATAAACGAGGTTCTACCCCAAATGGAAATATATAGTGATGTTTTTCACACCATATAATCCCCAGGTATATATTTTAAACAAAATCGTTAGAAAATCAAATAGCCAAAGCAATTATTTATGCTTTTTAGTGAGGATAACTTCATCTAGTTATAACTTTCTCTTATCTCTGTTTTTTGTTGAAGATATTAATCTGTTGCTTCCCAATTTCTTCAGCTTGTCATCTATTATAAATATCTCCAGCAGCTTTCCTACTTAATTGTGTCCTTTATGGTTCTATCCACAGCCCACTAATAAATGCTGGTTTTTTAGTCTTCATTTATCTGATCTTCAGCTTTAATCTCTTGGCTCCCTGGTCGATTATCCCTGTCTTACAGTTTTTCTGTACATCTTTCCCAAATCCTAAGAACTTCTTTAAAACCGTCACCATATAACCTTTGTGGACTTACATTCTTATTGTTCGCACAACTTTGTTTTCATTCCTTCCCAGTTACTTTGTTTTCTAGTACAAGAGTTCATAATTTCCTAATATTCACATTTCTATAATCACAGCGCATGTCTTATCTATATAATCTTTCTTATCCTTGTTTCGCACTATAACTCGTTGTTTAGCCTACTACAGTCTTCTTTGTTGACTTTTTTCCTGTCATTATTTATTATAATTTCTGAATCATCTATGTTGTTACATCGGGATGTAGGTCAGTCCTCTTCATTTTTCTGTCATTGTTATTCAGTACCTTCAAATACATGTTTATTATGCTATTCCACTTCTCCTCCACACTTATACTAACTTCGGTTACCTCACTTAACTTTTGTTCTATTGAATATTTTACAGTTCCACTTTGGCCTCTTAGTTTTGCTAAATCCCAACTCAGTTTTATCTTCTCGTATTTCTTATCCTCTTCAGTCTTTTGTAAATGAAAGCCACCAGCAGGTTGTAGTCCGAAATGTCTTACAGTTTTTCTGTACATCTTTCCCAAATCCTAAGAACTTCTTTAAAACCGTCACCATATAACCTTTGTGGACTTACATTCTTATTGTTCGCACAACTTTGTTTTCATTCCTTCCCAGTTACTTTGTTTTCTAGTACAAGAGTTCATAATTTCCTAATATTCACATTTCTATAATCACAGCGCATGTCTTATCTATATAATCTTTCTTATCCTTGTTTCGCACTATAACTCGTTGTTTAGCCTACTACAGTCTTCTTTGTTGACTTTTTTCCTGTCATTATTTATTATAATTTCTGAATCATCTATGTTGTTACATCGGGATGTAGGTCAGTCCTCTTCATTTTTCTGTCATTGTTATTCAGTACCTTCAAATACATGTTTATTATGCTATTCCACTTCTCCTCCACACTTATACTAACTTCGGTTACCTCACTTAACTTTTGTTCTATTGAATATTTTACAGTTCCACTTTGGCCTCTTAGTTTTGCTAAATCCCAACTCAGTTTTATCTTCTCGTATTTCTTATCCTCTTCAGTCTTTTGTAAATGAAAGCCACCAGCAGGTTGTAGTCCGAATCAATGTCGGCTTCTGCCAAATTTTTCACACCTCCTACCTCCATTTACTCGTTGTAGAAGGGCCTTCTTTTTATTAAAACTATCACTTTTTTTCAACTACAATAAAACCTTTAGACTTTTGGATAAATACAATTCTAAAATAACAAAAATAAACTAAGTTTACAGAAAAATTAGATATATTATAAAATCGTTAGAGCCATTTTCATAATTATATGAATTTTCAAAAATTACCCAATTTTAAACTACCTTTCACGAATTTTGCGAAAAATCTAATGAGTCAGGGCTATTTGTTATGTCAAACAAATCCTAGATTTTTTTTTAATCAATGAACCACTCATACGTAAACTACTCTTCATTAAAGGGCTAGGGTCAAAATAAAAAAAAATAAGGTTTTGAGGCACACCCCTATAAACTTTAATATTGAGTTTGACAAAATTCTTAAAATCTCTTTTATCAGTGGTCAAGGACAGATATACAGAATTGTGAAATCAACTTTTTGGGGTTTAGGTTTACAAAAAACATTAAGCTATATCAAAATCCCTAGATCAATTTTTTTTCGCTATGTCATAATATTTTCTCTTGATATCAGAAAGTCAAACTTCCTGAAGTACTGTAAAATAACAGCTAATTATTATATTTGAACAAAAACCATCACACCGTTTCAGATCTATCATCACAGACAGACATACACTGTTACAGAATAGTAATGGCTACTTCTTTCATTTAGCATACACATAAAAGATAATGATTTATCATTATCTTGAGTTAAAGAGTTTTCACGGTTTTAATACTTTTTATTTATATGAGAGACTATAAATAATTATGCTCAATATATATAATATAGTATACTATTAGTAAATAGATAAAGCTAGTTTTAATAGTATTTTTAAAATTCCTTTGAATTTTTAGAGAAAATAATTTGTAAGTGGATTCTTACAACCCATGTAATTAATTAACTGTCGTGTCTAAAGAAAGTGTTTCGATTGAAACTAGCACAGAAAAAATGTAGAGCATAAATAACAGCTCTACTAGCAGAGTTGGATCATTTGGAAAGGCGGAACATTTGGAGGTGTCGCATAAGAATGAGCTAGGAGGAAGGAAGGTATCAGCCATTGAGACGGTGATCATTGGTCCCGAGTGTTTGCACGTTGCTAATGATGATACTTTAAGGTGTCACCAGTGACGAGTAAGATGGGATTGTAGGAGATTCAAGGAGCTGCACAAATGACAGGAAATAGAATTCTGACGTGCGCCAAAAGGGACGCTCATTTATTGGTCGTGATTCTGACGGAAGGAAAGCGCCATCATTAATATCCCGCCGACTTGGGAGGTGAGGCCTCAATATATTAGTGTTTCATTCTACCTGTGCATGACTTTGAGGTAGAGGTCCCACCCTGCAACGTGACAGAAATATTTCCTTCGTAAGCTTTTAAGGAACAAGCATTTGAAATAGGCTTCTTATTTTGGAAGATTTTTGAAAATTCCTATAACTAAGAATTAACGATCACTATCACATGACATTGTGCTTTGAATGAATTTTACTATATAGTTTCCCATTTTCCTTCAAATAAAGTACTAATATATTTCTTCTCAATTCTTTTCTTATCGTCCTAAAATACATAATTTAATTGCAATGACAAAATTACGTGTATTTAAGGAAGCTTAATATAATAATATTAAATTCCAAATGCTATGGACTATTTTAAATTCAATAAAACTTATTTTAAATTATGTCATAAACCAATTTAGAAATTAATTAAAAATATCTTTAGATCAAGCTTTATATATAATTCATAGTAATCGTTTCTTGTTACGGGTTCCCGATTTGCAACATGTTAGTACTAAAAATACATGTCTTGTAAACAGCGTTTTCCAAACATACATCTAGCCATGTGATGGGAATGTGGACTATATAAAATCGATCACGATTCTCTTGACGTTTTAAATTTGAATTATTTTCATGTTTAATTCTAAAAAAAAGTGTACACCAAGAATTTCAAGAAACTTTATTAAATTATCTGTACTTTTAAAAGTGTCATACTACTATGTTTAAAGTTTAACATGTATTTAAATATTTTTAAATTATGTTTGTTTAAGTGGAATCCAAACAAATCAACAGTAATAGAATAATATTGGGTAACCTCTATTTATTTCTTGGAAATTACTATTTTATAAGTTAAAAATTTTTGTTTTGTAATATAGACCAATTTAGTCCTAAAATGGATGTTTAAAAGTAAAAATGTATTATATTAGATAAACCTCTCCAAATTTGGTTTACTTTTCTAGATGTTCGATAATAATGATACAGATAACTAAATCTGGAATCTATTATTTATTTTACCTTTCACCTATAAAAAGTGGTTCGTTTGCGGGTCTGTTTACATGTTTGCGATAAACTCCAATATTGATTAAGATATTTATACAGAACTTTAACTCATGTATTCCTCATACAGACATTGTATATATTTTTTCAGGGTAGAATCCAATAAATCTGATGGTTTATCAAATATTATTTTTTAAACTACTCAATCAATTGTTATGTTCTTTAATTAAATAAATAAATCATTTTTCCTGTTTTACTTGATAGCTAGATTAACTGCAAATCCAAATAGTAATTATAGAATATTTTTAATCTAAAGTCCAAAGATAAATTATCTTTTCTTTTGATTCGATATTTCGTAATCATATTAGTAGAGAAATCGTGCTAACTTTACAAATACTAATTACAAGTAGGCAAAGTTCCACATATTTATTTTATTTGATCTCACATTAATATATATGAATATTAAGAAAAAAGATAGTTTCTCACATTTAAAGGAAGTTTAAACTTCAGAGTCGCAAAGGCAAAAATCATAATATAATTTTTCTATGAATAGAAAATAATTTAAATTTGTCTGTTAACAATGTATCTTTATGACCGATAAATTTGTAAGATAAATTAGTTACTCCTGATACTTTATACATATTGGAGCAAAACTGATAAATCTAGAAATCTGAAACATTTCATTACCTGACCTATCGTACGAAACATAAAATAGTCTACTAAATTGAGTGTTATTTTTTTATCAACCTTCGATCACTAGACTACCAATTTGCGTTATCAAAAATCAACAATAAAAACCATAATTTTGCATATACTTAAATAACTAAAGAAATCACGTAAAAAAATAGAAAGTGGTATTTGGAATTAGCTTTAGTACACAAAGGAACCTTTGAGTTTTCTCGCTCAACTCTGGATTTAGTTGTCTCAGTTGTGGTGAACAGCCGGTTATATGAACATTTTTTTTTTCTTTTGGATTGATCCATATATATTTCAGCCTGTGTTAAGAATGTTGTTAACAATGAACCATCAACTTCATATAAGGTGTTCTTCATCGTTTCGATGAAGTTTTTCAACACTAAACCAAATCGAACAAATTTTGTGCTTAGTAGTAAATATTTTAGTATTTCAATTAATTTCCTGACTATTCTCAGACTACATTTAGAATAAACATTAAATACTGGATTAATCATTTCATGTTTATTATAAAAATATGTTTAGGTTTTCAACATATTATATAAAATCATCTAAGACCTTAGGGAACTTTTATTTTGTGCATTCAATCACTAAATTAAAATAGTTAATGAAGCAGAAATATAAGAAAAAATCTAATTAAATAATTAAAAATATGTTTTATTTTATTTATTTGATAGATAATTGGTTCAAATTCTGGTTATATCGTGATTTAAAAAAAAGTTACTATTACTTTATTAACATCGATGGGCAAATTGTCTAAGGCGCAGCTCTATTATTAGACTGCGTTGTCAGTGATGAGGAGGTAGGGTATTCGAATCAAGGCTGGTTGTAATGAAGGTTTTATCCTAAATGATTTTCCAATATACCTCAATGAAATTATTTGTACATTTCCTCTAAACAATACCCTCCTTCTTATAGCCGTAAAAGTAGTACCATATAATGTACAACATATAATTTTCTTACTAAATAATAATGTTCATAATGTGCTATAACTAGTGTAAAGCCAAATATTTAAGGATCCCTAATAAACGTATGTAGAGTAAATTAGACTTTCATCACACAAATAGGGGGTACGTATTCCCTTATATAGATGATGAGACGAGAGCAGGCGCAATCTCTGGATGGCTCAAGTCCTCTCTATATTAGCAAGTTTGGATCAGCCAGGACATGTCAAAGTTTCATTGCACGCGCACGGTGCCGGAAAGGGATGACGAGAAAAGGGGGTAACGGGGGTGGGTGGATGGGTGGGTTAGTTGTCATCTTGTAATTTGCATCAAGGCTGTGTTAGAAATGACAGGTCCGAGCTAATGGAACTTATAACGTGTCCTTCTCTTCATCCTTCTGTTGCTACTGCTCATGATGAAGAGTAGATGGACGTGAAGAATTGAGACTGTCGAGGAACAAGACGCATACAGTCCTAACATATACCCTCCCTACTATACCATCATCTTGTTCCCTCTACCATGGATGTACGAGAAAGAGATATCCCACCTCAAACATGGTAACAGATTGATACAGAAGATTAAACCGTTCTCATTCAAACTAATGAAGCAATTTGGATTATTTTCTTCACCTAAACATTATTCAAAATATTATTATTATTATTATCATCATCATAGGTTGTTCTGTACTAAGACTGGTCCATTACTTTTATCATTGAGCTTAGACCACCAATCTACTCTAACCTCTCTGCCTTTTCCTTCAGCGCCTTAAAACTTTTTTCCTTCAAGCTATCCAATATTTGAATCCTCTATTTTCCTAATATCTTATTTCCCTCAATCCTACTTTCATTGACGCCATACAGAAGACAGTTCATTTTATGTATGTGTTCAATCCAGTTTGCTTTGTACCGAAAACTCACATTCAAAATATTTGTTCTCATATCGCCCACTATTCTTAGGACTTCTTAATTTGTCACCCTGTTTGTCCCCCTGATCTTCTAAAGTCTTTTTTAGCACCAAATTTTAAAGCTCTACAGTAATTTCTTGCCCACCTTCATGAGAGTTTAGGTTTCTGCTTCATACAGAACATTGTTCCAAATGTAGTGTTTCATCAGTTTCTTCCTTAGTTCCAAATTCAACTTGCTGGTCAGCCGTATCTTGTTCTTGTTGAAAGCTCCCTTGACCATGGTGATTCTTGTCTAAATTTATTTAGTGCAGTAGGCATCCTTTGTCAGCTGACTTCCTAGGCACTAGGCAGTGACTCTTCATTTTTTGAAATCACCATTACTTTTGACTTCTCAATATTGATCCCCATGCCATATCTCCTCCCGGTATCAACCATCTGGTCCATCATCTCCTGCAACTATTCTTCATTTGTGGCCAGCAGTACTAGATCCTATGCGTATTTTACAGTGTTAGTGATGGGTCCTCATATACAGAAATTCCCACGTTCCTACATGTTATTTTCGACGATACACTCTCCATGCAAATTAAACAGACTGGGTGACATAGAGCATCCATGCCTCAATTCTCCTCCTATATCTACGCTGTGACTCCATAGTTCAGCCTCACCTTCTCTCGCTGTCCCAAGTAGAGGTGAGTATTTAGCCTTCTGTCCCTCCAGTTGACGCCGATCTTCTTGGGCTTCTTCCGCTTCATTCTATCCAGCGCCCTTTTCTGGTAGATGAAACCAATGTATACTTCTTCCTTGACTTCCAGCTCTTATCTCAGAAATTATTCTCATCATCCCTATGGCATCTCTGGTTCCTTGTCATTTTCTGAAGCAAAATTGGTCTTCTTCTATCACAATTTCTATTTTATGTTCCAGTCGCTTATCGAGCTTCAATATTCCCTACGTTCGAAAAGAGGCTGATAGGCCTGAGGTTATTGCAATTTAAGCCTGATCCTTTTTCTGAAAGGTCGCTAAACTTACGTCTAAGAAGTCCTTGGATGATTATCCTGATTCGTAGATCTTATCTCTGTGTTTTGTTGAAGATATTAATCTGTTGTTTCCATGTTTTTTCAGCATCTCATCTATTATATTATCTCTAGCAGATTTCTTTCTATTTGTGTCCTTTATGGTTATATCCACAGCCCGCTATAAAATGCTGGTTTTTTAGTCTTCATTTATCTGGTATTCAGCTAAAATCTCTTGATTCCCTGGTCGATTATCCTTGTCTTACAGTTTTTCTGTACATCTTTCCCAAATCCTAAGAACTTCTTTAAAACCGTCACCATATAACCTTTGTGGACTTACATTCTTATTGTTCGCACAACTTTGTTTTCATTCCTTCCCAGTTACTTTGTTTTCTAGTACAAGAGTTCATAATTTCCTAATATTCACATTTCTATAATCACAGCGCATGTCTTATCTATATAATCTTTCTTATCCTTGTTTCGCACTATAACTCGTTGTTTAGCCTACTACAGTCTTCTTTGTTGACTTTTTTCCTGTCATTATTTATTATAATTTCTGAATCATCTATGTTGTTACATCGGGATGTAGGTCAGTCCTCTTCATTTTTCTGTCATTGTTATTCAGTACCTTCAAATACATGTTTATTATGCTATTCCACTTCTCCTCCACACTTATACTAACTTCGGTTACCTCACTTAACTTTTGTTCTATTGAATATTTTACAGTTCCACTTTGGCCTCTTAGTTTTGCTAAATCCCAACTCAGTTTTATCTTCTCGTATTTCTTATCCTCTTCAGTCTTTTGTAAATGAAAGCCACCAGCAGGTTGTAGTCCGAAATGTCTTACAGTTTTTCTGTACATCTTTCCCAAATCCTAAGAACTTCTTTAAAACCGTCACCATATAACCTTTGTGGACTTACATTCTTATTGTTCGCACAACTTTGTTTTCATTCCTTCCCAGTTACTTTGTTTTCTAGTACAAGAGTTCATAATTTCCTAATATTCACATTTCTATAATCACAGCGCATGTCTTATCTATATAATCTTTCTTATCCTTGTTTCGCACTATAACTCGTTGTTTAGCCTACTACAGTCTTCTTTGTTGACTTTTTTCCTGTCATTATTTATTATAATTTCTGAATCATCTATGTTGTTACATCGGGATGTAGGTCAGTCCTCTTCATTTTTCTGTCATTGTTATTCAGTACCTTCAAATACATGTTTATTATGCTATTCCACTTCTCCTCCACACTTATACTAACTTCGGTTACCTCACTTAACTTTTGTTCTATTGAATATTTTACAGTTCCACTTTGGCCTCTTAGTTTTGCTAAATCCCAACTCAGTTTTATCTTCTCGTATTTCTTATCCTCTTCAGTCTTTTGTAAATGAAAGCCACCAGCAGGTTGTAGTCCGAAATCAATGTCGGCTTCTGCCAAAGTGTTCACATCAACTACCTCCATTTACTTATTGTATTTTTATTAAAAACTATCACTTATTCGTAACTACAGTAAAACCTTTAGACTTTTGGATAAATACAATTCTAAAATAACCAAAATAAACTAAGTTTACATAAAAAATAGATATATTATATTTTATTTTTACAATAATCTTGAAAAAATTAGTTTTAAATTGCAATATACTATTTTGGGGGATGTGTTTTATAAATAATTATAAACATTTTATTTTGCTAAATTTTCACCACGTGCTAAAAATATTTTATTAATCTTGTTGTTACATTCGATTATTTGTTTTTATTGTAATTTTTTGTCACCACATCTTACTTCCTGGTTGGGCTATATGCAAATTTACTAATTGCGCTAGTGTGTTAGGGATGAGTAAGTTTGAATTCAAAAGAAATTTACCCATGTTTGCCTGGAGGGTGAGTGAAAGAACATTTAGGAAAACTCAACCTCATTACACCCGAATGGAATTCAATCCCAGATCTCTTTGGCTTCGTCATTCGACTCTATAACTAATTAATTACTATCTAAAACTTTATCAATGATAAAATAATAAACAAATTTCTATATTAATAATATTTTTATAGAATATGTATATATTTATATCTCTCTATAGGATTTTTAGTACTTATCAATGAGCAATAGTGCCGAAATTGGGTGAAATTGTAAATGACCAACTCAAGAGGCACGGAAAACTTTCAAAGTTGAAAACTGGTAGAAATTGTTTAGTAAAAAAGTGAGATTAGTTTAATCATTCTAATTCGGCAACATGTTATTTGCACTTCAAATGATATTAGAAACAAAAATAGAAATTCTATTTTCAAATACAAAATAAAATTTCAGTCTATTGTAAAGTGACCTATTTAATAATATTGTTTGTGTTTTAGTGTTCATATTAGTAAGTAAAAAAGGGGTTTCTTTTGCAAATCCAAATTAAAATTATACAAATAACGTTCACACTGCTTATTTAATATAAGGCGACATAAACATACATACGTATTCAGACAAACGAATAATCAATCAAGTTAAAAAGCATATTAAAATTGAAAGAGTGTTGGAGAATACATTGATAGAAAGAAGTTCTTTTAATGAAAATACCATATCCTCTTAAGGAGATCCTTGCCTTCATCTGTGTATTTAGTTCATCAGCTGATTCTCAAAAGAAGTGAGAAACATTATCTTATATCATCACAGAGGATTATGCGAGAAAACGCGTTAATCATACTCTCCTGATATTTTGATTAGGACAATTTTATTCACGAGATTTTACATGGCTGACAGTGGGAAGACCAGAGGAAGCCTCCAAATCTCCTTTCAGAAATTAACCAAGATATTATAACCTGCAAAAAGATGTATCATTATATGAGCTAAAAGAGAAGTTACTATATTGCCCCTAGTTACCCTCCACTCTTTACCAAAGCCCTTTCTCTTTCAGGGATTTACTCAATAGTTTCCATTCTGAATAACTTTTATTTCCAAATAATTTGTTACTCATCTTTTATATTTGTTTGCAATTTACATTACACCATTGAGGGGATAATTCAACCCTTACTACACTACAATCTCACATGCAGCGAGAAGTCAGAGGTCAACGGTCGTGAATAAAGGGTTCAGCGCGTTGTTCGGGAGATGCAGCCTGCTACACGCCAGTTGTCTAGCAATGTTTGTCACGGCCCCCGGTATGGAGATCCGTTGTTACTTGGCTAGTGCATATTGACTTTCTTGGACCCTGATTGGATCCTAACGACGTCATTGAGTACACATATACCAACATCCCTACCCCTCTTTACTTCCTACACATAAGCTGATATAATCGGGAGCTGACCTCAAGACAACATGCATTATTACAAGAGTCATGACGTAAAGAGGACGTTTACCAGGATCGGCAGCTGATCAGTCAAGAAGATGGGGCAACGATCAAATAAAAATATGGAAGTCTTCCGCCGCCTGACGTACGTATTTATAATTTAATATCAAGGCATCTGAATAGTTTATTTTTATGTTCAATATTGCAATGGTTTATAGCAATATACGTTTAAGTTTAGTATTAGTTTAATCGCTGGATTAAGCAATGTATTATGTAAATTTGAGCTAAAAATCGATTCATATTGGGAATCATATATTTAATTTTTGCTAGGAAAATTATTTTGTATAATAAGGTTGAGTTTTGGGATCATTGATTAACTGTGTAGCTCAGACCCTTACGGTCAGATAAATGTTTACTATACACTGTGCTTTAGGAGTTTATGACGTTAATTAGAAAAGGAAAATGCTTCTAATGTTGATTTTTGGCATTCCTGCATGGATGTGTGTTGACAATGATTTGAATCCCTGATCATTTTGATTAAGAAAGAACATTTAATTATGTTAATAATATTTTTGTGTGCACTTTTATTTAATCTTTTTGGTCAAATGACATTTCTCTCAACGTAAGTTACATGTAATCTTTTTTCTTTGAATACATTATTTCTAATTATTTTACTACTGCCATATTTTACACTGTACTGGTAATGTAAGCTTCTGTGCCAAATTCTAGACTCTACCTAAAGGTGTAGGCACAATATGTATGACATTAACAAAAAAGCATAATTTTGTGTCAGTATATTTTTGACTTTGAACGTAGAACAAACGCTTGAATGAGGGTGACATTTAATGGTGCGACCGGTAACAGAGGCCAAATTGATAATATGGGATGAGTTAACCATGTCTATGAGCCATCCAAAAGATGAAGTTAATCATATGTTTCATAATAGGTTATAATGAACAAACACTTCCCATTGTGTACAAAAGTTTTTCTGTTGGAGAATGACTTCAAGTATTGTTTACTAATACTATAGCATCCTCATAGGACAAGTATTAAATACAATCAGATTTTGAAGTAGTTTAAATTATCAAGTTAAACAATAATATGCGGAAAATATAATTAAGTGAGGGAAAACTGAGAAAATACATTTTGAAAGAAAGTAGCAGTAGTAGTAGAGGAAATATCAACATAAAATATCATCATAAAATATTTGCAAATAGTTTGAGCCCAACTGATATTTCTAATGTTCATTCTGTGTCCAGAAAATGACGAAGTTGCACAAATAAATTAAATATTTATTATTTCATAAGATGAGTTCCATTAGTACATTAAGGTGAGCTCAGTCAATTGTATGGACTAGCGTGGTAAAGGCGACTATAAAGTAGAGTTTTTAAACAGTGTGACGCCTTCAGGAATACCGCCACACAAGCTGGGCTTAGTAAAAGGCAGGATAATAATGATACTTGGGAACTTTAATACTAAACAAGGATGGGAATAACTATCAATGACTATATTGTATAAAAATTATAATCCATTCAACAATTTTAACAGTTTTATCTCAAGTAAATTCAATTTTCTTACCGACAATCGATTTGGTACCTATAAACCCTGAATTCCTCTTTATTTGGAGAGGAGGTAAATACAATGTTGTTCTCATTACTACTAATCAGTTACAAGGTCAAACCTTGAACATGGTTGATGTCTATCTGCCCAACCACTTTTTTAGCCATGGCCAATTATTGTAAGTGGCCTCTACGTATACAATTATATAATTAATTTTATAGAATTATAATTAATTTTGTTCATTTTCACTTTATCCATTCTTTCTACAAAAATATACTTTTTTTTACAAACAAAGACTAACATTGCATGCTCAAATCAGTTGAAGATTATGTTTTGTTAGATTCGTTAATATTATAATCTACTTATGGTAGATAGACCCAAAAGTTAAAAATAATTAATTCAATACGCATAATTAATGAGTATTTTTTAGTTTATTACAAACATATTACTTATTGTATGTACTTGGTTTCTTATTGATACCATAATAGATGGATCTAGTTTGCTAAACTTACCGTTTAGTTAATAAATGCTAGCAAACTTTAATAATTTTTGCATTAAATATTCCATAGTAAATTTGATAAATAATGACTCCAATATAGATAAAGTGTACATATATAGCTTATTAAATACATGTGTACCTTAACACTTGGGATCAATAATCAGAATACAAACACATATGAAAAATTCATATTTGAACAGTAGTCTTATTATATCTTGTTTTAAAGTTATAGCCATTATGGTGTTTAGTTAATTCATACGACAAACTGGGCAATAATATTCAATTTCTTTGAACTCTTTAAACATAATCATTGATATGTCAGCTACAACATTCTTACAATATTCTTTTCGCGCTAAATAATAATGTATCATGTTTATGACCCATTACATTCCGTTATTAGAATAATATTACGACTGGTCTGATTTGTTGTTGTTGTTGTTGTAATGTATATTTAATGTGATAATTTATACGTATTCAAATTGAGAAATGGCTTATTTGTGTTTGATTTATGGACCTGACTAATGTAGTTCATCTAAAATAAGACGTCTGTATGCAGACAGCTTTCCAGATATTTGTCTCACAGTTAAGAAAGTGGTTCAAAGACTATGTAAACGCATAAAAAATGATGGTTTAGCTCAAAACCAAGTTTTAAACGACGCTAATCCAATCACTAATACACTCAATCTCAAAGACCAGTGAATACTCAGCAACATTGAAGATAATTATGGATAGCATTAGTAGAGAACGTCGGACACAACCATGATTGTGTGGAGAAACATTGCCATTTTCTAAAATTTGTATTATCTACGGATGAAGCTGGAATCAGCAAATATGGATAAGTAAGTTTTCATAATACTCATCATTCGATTTAATAATATCAATTTACTAATCTTCAATAAAGACACCAACAATAATTTTGTTTAAATTTAAATGCAGGAATAAATGCAGACTATTTAATATTACTAGTTTTCCTTGATGAGAGATTAAAAGGAGAATCTTAATTCAATTTCTTGAACAATAAGTTGAGTGGTCTGTTTGAATATGTACTACTGGTCATCATACGTCTCATGTGTTTTACGCATAACGGTGTTCCACCACATGCTTGTAATGTCCCTGATTTGACCCTAAAGAATATTTGAAAGCAATGACAATATTCTCGTATTAATTATATATATATATATATATATATATATATATACTTTATTTTATTTGAATTTTATATTTTATTACTTGGCGCTTAAAGCACGTCTTCTTCTAAATTATTCAGATATGATAGTTACCAGATTCTAACTAGGAAATTACTAGTTATTTCTTGTTTTTAAGTTCACGCCCTGAAGGTAGGAGGCATCAGCTACTGTACTAACTTCAGTGTGTGACGTAAAGTTGAGTCAAAACTACAATTTTAAAGTCTTTTAAAAATTAACTTCCTGCTCTCGAACAAACCAGAATAATGTGGATATTTAATTTGAGGCAGTTTCCGGTTCTCAAACATTCTATTAAGTTCTATTGGACTGAGATATACCAAACGAGTGGTGCAATCTCGGAGCCACTATAATGTCAGTCATTGTTACGGACAGACGTGTGCTCGCCACTCAAAAAACATGATCATTTTTCTATCAAAGTTATCAATAACTATCATTGAATAAACTAATATCAACTTTATCTGACGTTATTTATTTATATCACAAAAGGTGAAGCCTAATGTAGGGGAGTGATATTAACTATTACGTAAGATAGCAATAGGCGCACAACGTGGAACGAGCTAATTAGTGACGTTACAATTGGCGTCCAAACGAGGAACCCGTTACGAGGGGTGTTACAAATGGCATCCCAACTAGGGGCAAGCCAAGATGTTACAATTGGCACAAAACAGTGAGGCCCGTTATAGTAATGTTACAATTGGCGCACAACCTAGAGGTAGTTACAAGAACGTTACATGCTATAGGATTATATATATATCTTTCTTGGTTTGTCAATTTCCTAAAAAAAAAAAATTGTACATGCCTGTGGGCCAGCTGAGAGAAACTATCTACACAAAACTCATTGACAGTTTAAAAACTCTCCGTCAGTCCAAGTAATGCATACCAATTTTTAACGACGAATATAATTTATGGTACGACTACACGCGTGAATTCAGGGGAAAAGGGTTTATTTTGAACATTCATGGAAAGCAGAAATAGCTAAAGCTGCGAAACAACGTCAATTAGTATGTTTAGTAGAACTTTTTTTTTCTACGTTTTTGTTTCTGCGTTTAACACTAAAGGTGGTCCCACACTTATATATATATATATATATATATATATATATATGGTTTGCAAAAAATGTCATGTTTCTAAGTTTCATTCTGATTTTACACTAAATAATCTAGTTATTTATCCTAAAAAATAGGTACGATTATATAAATCCACAGAAATAAATTACTCTAAATAATGGTTTTGCATTTAAAACTATTACCACAAACATTAGGGTAAGTGTCTAATTAGTGATTGATATTATTTATTTTAATTAATCATCTGATTTTAATATTCTAATTAATCGGATATTTATATCACTTGAAAAGGGATTCAATTTATTTAGGTTATGTGAGCTATGCTTACTTTATTTAAGTTGTAAGATACATAAACATTATTATGACAATCCATAAATAATGAACTAACTACTTCATTAATAAACTACCTATGTTTTTAATGGTAATTATATTGTATATTTCCGAATAGGAAGGATATTACACTTAAGATATGTTTTGTTTTGACTACGTAATTATATCAAACTTAACTATTAAAACCCGCCTCAGTGGCGTAGTTGGCTAACGCGCTTGTCGTGTTGAGCTCGACCGCTGAGGACGGGGAGATCGAGTTTCGAATCTCGGTCGGGTGAACTGGGGGTGGTTTTTCCTAAATGGTTTTCCACTCTCCCTCACTCCCCAATTCCTAATCCATTAGAGTAATTAGTACTTAAAGCATATAACCCGAACGGGTAGTAAGACGCGGTGCTAAATATTATTAGTATTATTATTATTATTATTATTATTATTATTAACTATTAAAATAACCAGCACATATATTCAAGTCACTATTTATTTTAGTATATGAAAGGAAATATAGGAATTTTTTTAAAAATGTTTATTTTGATACATTGTAACCTTTTGCATTCTGTTTATGTTTGGGATTTGTGTCGCCATCTCCGATAGCTACAACACATGTTTGACTCACTAAGCTGCAGCCCCATTTCGCAAGACTTCTCTGGCATCTGTTTTGGATACTACGCAAATACTGAGTGATGGCCCTCACTATAGCTCGTCAACACAACGACACCTAGTGGCGATTCGGGTATCCCAACACCCTTCCAAATACATTGATGATTTTGTTACTTACTTTATATCGAGATAATTTTGAATCTATGCTCCTCGTTAATTTTTCCTAACTCACACCCACACTATGTTTTCAAGTTATTGTGATGTATTGGGTGACGGTACGAATAGGGATAGTTTTGTATCCACGGACACACTCGTTTCTTCAAAGAAAGAGGCTACGCTATGCTCTGGTATACCTATTATTAGTTTCCTAATGTATATCTCAAACTTAACATACATATATAAATACAGGTATTGCATTAGATTTGTTGATAAATTTTTATAAATTAAATATCTAACGTATTTTATTTTTATTTCACTTATATAATGAATGCTGGTAATTTATATAATATTTTATGTTCTTCGTTTTGGAAATATCTTGTTTAAATGTAAATTCAACTAATTTATTTGGGCTGGATTCACTTGTAAATTGTAGTTATTGATAAATCTATATTAGTTAAATATCTAGCAAAATTTTTTTTTATTTGTGTTTATAACTAATGCTAATGCCATTAATAATATTTCTTAATCTTGGTCTTTAAGATTTCCTGTTTGAAGATAATTATGCACTTGGGGCTATATTTAACTTTACAGATTTTGCGATTGCTTTATATGTAATTTTTAACTGAGGTAAACTAGGACTATATCTGTCTGGCCAACTTCTATGTTATTAATTTATCCTGGTTTTAAATAGTGTTTAATGCTATTGTGTGGCTATGCTGGAACCGATGTGGCCTACTGAACGGATTCTCCTTATTTATTAGACTACAAAGTGAATGTTCGCCCAAATCATGGATATGCTTCTAATTGTAAAAACATAAATTGTTGTCTTAATGAATATTATCTTTTTTTCACTGAATTTTTTCTATGTTCTTATTTTGGTACTGTTTTACGTACATTAAGTTTTGCTGTTTAATGTAAAAATATTGTTAAAATGTATGTACTAAAGTAAATAATAATATGCGTATAACCCGAACGGGTAGTAAGACGCAGTGCTAATAATAATAATAAATAATAATAGCTCCTTTTTCCATTTATCCTTGCCTTTAGTCTATAACCTGCCCCTTCCAACATCTTCCATGAATGTATGGATAACTTGAATAAATGGCAGTAGGAAATTTGAACTCAAATTACAAGGTTCCTTCGTCGTTGACATAGGAAGGTTCTCGATCTTTCATCTCAGTGTGTGAGCTGCTTGTGGAAGATTCGCCTAAAGGTAGGGATCACCAGTGTGACAGTCCAGGAGGAAAACACCCATTTAACTTGTTAGCTAGTTCCATCAAAATGGTTCTCACATGAATATTTGTTTTCCCAGCTGTCACTATTATAAATGTATCCTATATTAAAGCTAGGAAAAAGTAATAATACGGATGTATTGATATAATTTTAGTAAAACTTCCTTCTCTAAATAAATAGGACTATATGTATTAATTGTGCGGCACTCTTCTATTCTTGTTATGTAGACTACTTTATAAACACAATTTTTCGGAAAAGGGAATGGATTAATGATTTATAACATAAGTCATTGGCATTTTCCAGGTGTGTAAATAAGAAACAGAGTTAGTGGAAAATTATCATCCAAGTGTGTTTGGAAGTCTGACTTCACATATTACTTGGACATATAAAAACACACAAAGCTCCGATGGTTCCATTTGTATCCAGTTTAGTAGATTCTCTACATCAACTCAATATTTTACAAATGATAATAATGGCCAAATGATACCTTTTATATGACAAATGTTCTATAACAATTTCTATCAAATATAATTTTACGCAATCATAACGGCAGTTTTCATAGTCTTTAATATTTTTTCTAACACTACGTCTTACTACCAGTTCGGGTTATAGACCCCTACGCCTTTAACAAATTAAATCTCAATAATTTTATTGAATATAATATTATAGTTGCAACAATATATATCTTTATGATAATGAATTAATCTAAAATGTGTGTAAAATAAATATATGGTGGAAAAATATTATGTGAAATATTAGCTTACTAGTGAGGCAAGGTTATGATTTCCTTTTAAATTGTAAACCCCCTCTCCTCCCTCACAGCCATCTTCCTATTTATTGTCACCATATTTAAATGTATTAATTCTTTTTAATATATATTTTATATTTACATCCACCCATACATGAATATGCACACCTACGGCATAGAGATGACGATGGGGAAATCTACAGGAAATTTGCCTAGATTGGCGTGAGGATAATATAGTGTTTTTTTCAATTAAGAAAAACACCCGCAATACACCCATCTGCTATTAAAATCCTTGACTTCAGCGTCACTTCCAAACCAGACCCAAGGTGCCACTGGTGTTTGTGCCTACCGATTTTGAGTCTTCATCCTAATAGATAAAAAATATTTGTTTTTCAACGGTCAAATCAAATGTTAAATTATGAAGTTTAATAAACCAATGAATGCTTTATGTTTTTAACTCCAATAAAATATAATCGTCCGCTTTGACTTTTAAAAAAAAATTTAATCTGCCCACGTCTTCGCTAAACAATAAATAAACCCATTATATAACATCAAATGCCAGAAAAGAATTAAACTTAGTCGAGAGCAGTGTTTTATGCGTATGAATAGTCATGAAAAATTATGGACTTGCACTCTCTCCTCTTCAATACTCCAGCTATTATCACGGGTCATCTTAAGTACCAACAACACCGGTAAGGATACATGTTCACTGCTTACGCCCAGTTTTGTTTACTTTGCTTCACTCGCTGATGAGAGAGTGTGATATTATATATCTTAGCATTGTTCCTTAAATATAAGGAGTGAAACAGAAGAGGTTCTGCCTGTATTGATCAGTTTCGTAACTTTTGAGTTTACTGTCAACAAACAAACTAATAGACTATTTTAAAAATTTATCATTTTAGATTATTATCGTTTATACTATGCAGAAAAAATAAAAACCTTACAAAAATTTAAATCTACAAAAAAACCTTTAAGATTGATTTTATGTATAGATCTACTATCTTATAAAATTAAATGAAGTAGATTTAAAGAAGACCTATAGAGTGAGCGCTTTATTACACCAAATAACATTGTGCTGTTGGCTTAGTGTCAAGAAACAAAACTAAACAAATATAAATCACATACAGGAATGTAAATCTAGGAACATACAATATAATAATTTTATCGGTTGCTCTCTATATAGGTGAGGCAAGGTTACTTAATTAACTTACCCAACGAACATTTTTTTAGGGTGTTTCAAAACAAAATGCTTAGTAAGATATTTGGTCCAAAAAGGAATGAGGATACTGGGGAGTGGAGGAGGTTATAAAATGGTGAGCCACACAACAATACATTACCAGCCTCGGTGGCGTGGTTGGCTAACGTGCTAGTTTCATGTTGAGCTAAACTGCCGAGGACGGGGAGATTGAGGTTCAAATCTCAGTCGGGTGAACTAAGGGTGGTTTTTCCTAAATGATAATGATGTTCCCCCTTTCCCTCCACGAAAATACAGGTTCACTTCTTTTAATTCCACCTTCCTAATTCCTAACCCATTAGAGTAATTAGTAATCAAGCACATAACCGAACGGGTAGTGAGACACGGTGCTAAATTAATTAAACAAAACATAGTTAGGATAATCAAGACACATAGATTAAGGTAGGCAGGACATGCAGCGCTAATGGAAGATTCTAAAACAATGTTCAGAGTATTCACTGGCAAACCCAATAGGAAAAAGGTCATTGGGAAGACATAAATCTAGATGGGAAAAAACATTATTATTATTATTATTATTAGCACCGCGTCTTACTACCCGTTCGTGTTACACGCACTTACGCTAATGTGCAATGGTAGGATGAATGTGAGATGAAATGAAGGACCTACAGTTTGACGTGGAATCCGAACCACGGTGGAGACCTGGCATTCCTCACATTAACAAGATGTCTTGTCAGAGACGAAGGAAGGGTTTGGTAATGAGATAAATCTTTGCCGGGACCGAGTATTGAACCCCGGCCGCCAGCATAGAAGTCTGACACCTTACCCGTAGACCGCCAGGTCACCCACCTAGACCACCAGGTCACCTGTAAAAAACATTAAAAGATACCTGAAAGAGCTAGGTTGTAATTAGGTGGATTGGTTGAAGATAAGAATTGGTAGTGTAATTTTGTAAGTGTGGCAATGAACGTTTAAGTTCCTAGTGTCATATAGAATAGTGAGTAATTTAGCATGCAGCACCATAAAATTACCGAAAGCATACTCTTTGACCTCGAAACTTTATCTGACAATGATAGAAGTCCTGCCTTGATCCGATGAGGACTTTTTGAATGTAACTAGAAAAAAGGCAGGCAGATAGACAGACAGACAAGTGAATGTACAGGACAAACAAACCATAGAGTTTTATTAAGATATAGATAATAAATATGTTATGTTCAAAGCATACTATTTTGTAGGTGATTGTAGTTGAGGTATATAAATAATTTTATTATAAATATTAATTAAATGAAGAGTTTGTGGGTTTGTATGGCAATCATGTCCAGCCATTTTACATAGTTTACCCCCTATATGCCGTTTACACACTACTCTCATTATACCCATTATATATTTTTAGCCCCTTTTACTTTTTTATCCTCTTTAACCATTTTACCATTTTAACCGTCAAATACCCGTTTATTCTTTAAAACACTCTACCCTTTTTACCCTTTAAATAAGTTTTAAACTTTTTAAACTATTTAGCTATTCTTTTAAGCCTTTTAAATATTACATTATAGCATATATTTACTCCTTTCAACCTTTATGCCCTTCATACACTTTTAACACCTTTTTACACCTTTTCAATCTCTTCTACGCTTTATACACTAAAATATTTCTCCTGGGCTAAGCTTGATAATTAATGTAAACAAGAGTAAAAAGTGCAAAGAGAGTAAAAATTAGAATCAATAAAAAAGGACAATAAGATCAAAATACGAAATAATGTTTTTGAAGAAGGAACCGGATGTCAAGAATGTCCAAAAGAGCAAAATGGGCTAGGTTAAGGAAACGCGGGGAAAAAGTTAAAAGTAAATATAACAAAACAAATGTAAAAAGGTTAAAATAAGTATAAGAAATAAAGTATTACAAATATTTAAAAGCTGCAAAAAGGCCAAAAGAGAGGAAATGGGAAACGGGAAACAAAGCTATATGTGTAAATAACTGTGGTAGAAAGAGTTTAAGTGTTAACGGGGTGTAAAGCGTAAATGGTGGGGATATGGCATAGAGGGTAAGGGTAAAAAGGGTAAAATGGGTATAACGGGTAAACGGGAATAAGTGGTTAAACAGGGTAGATAGGTTAAGAGAATGCTAAAATACTTTTAATTGGATTTAATTATAACACTTTTACAACCAATTAATTATGTTGTGACATTATCATTTCATTTTTTATTAGCACCAACGTGCAAGAGTTTAAAGTAGACTTATTGCTTATGGATAAGCTATTAATTATCCTTCAAAAGAAATTTCAGCTTTTAAAACATCTTACAACTAAATCTCTCTGTTTACATTGTGTATTATTAAGCCTAATTTCGCGTTTTATATCACAATTTAAACCAATCAAGAATTAATATTTAAGCTACAGTGGAGCAAATGTTTAATTTCTTGAATCTTAAACTAGAATCCAGATTTTAAATTTTCATTCAAATTTCGGGTTTAATACCCGCATACAGGTGTCATTTATAAATATAGAAATATGGTATTTATATACGGCTGTAACCATAACTTACAAATGGAATAGCTTGGCTATTTAATTCACCCTTGAATTTATCAAATGATAACAGTGAGGAAACTCCTTCGGTGGTCTCTTGGTCTCATACGTATGAACTAAATTGGTTGATTCTTAAAAGTTTACCAATTTATAGCTAAGACAGGTAGAAACATGAATAAAAAAATAGAATTTACTAAACCAATAAATTAATATACTCATTCATCTACAGACTTTAAAAATAAGAATAGTTTTTTTTATATATACTACTTAATATATTGATCTAATATTATGAATATATATTGATTAGAGAGTATAGTTCAACTTAATGAATTAAAGAAAGTATTGAAACAATTTGCGACTTTTTAGCATCACGTTTTTTTTTTCAGAAGTACTCACACCCGTGATCACGTTGAAAACGAAGAATTTATTGAATTATCTCGTTTTCCTGTGATCGGTGTTTGGAGATTGAATCGAGATATGGTTTACTTTGATGATTTTTTCTATTAAATATTACCATCCCTCCTTCCACGTAAATATTTGTATATAATTTATAAATTATAATTTCCTCAAAACTACCCCAATAGTGTGAATATGTGGGTAGCCCGGTCCGAAAGGAATATTGAGTCACGTATAAATATTTATCATATTTTCGAACTATATAACGGCAAAGTTCGAAAATATTATAAATATGTATACGTGACTCAATATTCCTTTCGGACCGGGCTACCCACATATTCACACTATTGGGATAGATTTGAGGAAATTGTAATTTAGAAATTATATATAAGTATATATATATTAATATACAATATTTATAAATTACATAATATATATACATATACAATCTGTATAAATATATCTTAGGTTATGCCCAAAAGCACGATAAATATTATAAATAAACCTAACAGTCAAAATATACATTTTGGAACTTCATTTATAAACACAAGTAAAATAAAAAGTTTGAATAAAATATAATTCTGTACCTTGGTATAAAAAGGGCAAGTGACCAAAAACATTGAATTTGAGCTATGTCCACCAGTCATCCCAAATCATGAATCCTATCATATAAAAGATGGCCAAAGTCCTTCCCTTATTATATTCCAAGTTAGGCTTTTTCTAAAGAGGCCAATACGATATGTACTGTTTATTAAAACAAAAAGGGCCAATGTGTGGACACTGGCCCAGTAACAACATTCTTAAATTTCAAGGTCCATTTTGTGTGTGACATTGGACATTTTAAGCACTAAGTAATGCACATGCGTCACAACCCAATACCACGGGATGTTTACTAGACAACCACAATTTCAGTCAGTAGTGAGCTATAGAATATTCTGAAAATAAAAAGTATGTGCTTTTGGCTTCAATCACGTGTTTTAATCAATATACACTTCATTGAAAGGGGCCTATGTCCTTTCATTTTAATTTTTCAATGGGACCAATGACAAAAAAGAAGTCTTGAAACATGTAAAAACTGAAGTCTACTTTTATATTAGTTACTATATGCCATTCCAAGTATAGTGAAAAAATTAAACCTTGATAAAAACATTCTTTGGCTGCTTGCTATATGCATGATTCAAAAGCTTTTGGACACCTTATTTTGCCTTTCCCAGAAACATGTAGATATGACATTGGCCCGTTTTCTACTAAGGTACAGAATTATAGTGTTAAGTAAAAATCATCTTCGTTACAGTTTGAATTTATAGTTAAATATGCAATTTAATACTAAGTTAATAGTAGACAATATTTTATTGAACATTTAAATGTATTTAGTGTACACATAATTAAGATATAAATTATTATATATCTCATATATTTAACTAAAACATTAGAGTGCTAACATTAAAAACATCATAGATAATTATTGCTTCACGGTTGGAATCTTTAAAAGCACCTGCGTTCAGGCAAGTTAACGTGAATAAGTACTTTAAAGGTTGATGAACCATCTATATGCTTAATCAACAAGTTGTATTTACGTCAGAGAAACGTGTTCTTCATTCGATACAATAATTAATAATTATACATCAAAACCTATTGGTACAAAAAATACCGTTTAGAATTTTAGATTTGAAAAATATAAGGCAATATGAAAAACTAATAGCAAAAATAATTAATGATTGTGCTTTACCTCTGATTACTGTTGTATCGTGTAGGTAAGATTTTTTATATTTTTAAAAGGGGCGTTTTTATTTTACCTTGATTGCTACAGCGGTATGAGTTTAATGAACTTTCGACTGCATTATCGTTGTTTATTTCCATTTTTATATCATTCTTCGTCAGGTCAATGTAGTTTACAGTTTCTTTAATGTCCAGTCAAGAGTGATTAAATAAGATGATTTTTTTTCTAATATAGTACCCACAAAATTTTTGAATACAAATAAGCTACCATATTAATTTTGCTGCCTAAATTTCATAATACTATATTAGTTTTTTTTTTTACATTTAGATAATCTTTAAAATATAACTATGATGTGATTGTGTTTCTTAATAATGTGAAATGATTTACTGCTAGACTTTGTGTAATTTGTGATACTATGCCAGGCTCTGATCTTTGAGGACCATTGTTTGTTTAATACACAGCAGATACGATGAGATGTATCACTTTCCAGCATTATTTTCACTCATCGGTCATCCTTAAGTTAAAGTGATAATTGCTCTGTTGAAAATTAATTAATTTTATTATATTACAAAATAATATTTCAACCTTCAATGAAAGAAACAATTACCTCCTTTTATAAAATTTTGCAGATATGCAAATACTCTTGAACATTAATAATATATTTTAAATTTTATATTATATATTTAAAAAAAGGTTTACAGTGTATAGGTTATTTTGAATGAAATATAAATGAATATATAAGATTGAAGTATGTATTTTCAAAATATTCTAAAAAAGAAATTGTTATTATTATTATTATTATTAGCACCGCGTCTTACTACCTGTTCGGGTTATACGCTTTAAGTACTAATCACGCTTATGGATTAGGAATTGGGAATGTTGAATTAGAGGAAGTGAACTAGCATTTGCGTGGAGGGAGAGTGGAAAACTATTTAGGAAAAACCACCCCCAGTTCACTCGACCGAGATTTGAGCATCGATCCTCCCGTCCTCAGCAGTCGAGCAGCTCAACACGACTAGCGCGTTAGCCAACTACGCCACCGAGGCGGGTATAAGTCAGTATCAATTTAAAATTGTTTCATTAAATAAAGCATAAAATTAAATATTAAAAATCTATAGCATTGTAAACCATAATAGTGATATTACCTAATCTAAACTTAATTAAATTAAATTAATTGACGCGTGCTTTCAAGCTAAATTATTACTAAATTCCATTATATAAAACAAAAATTATGAAAGCAAATCACACTACTAGTAACTAGAAATCTGCAGTATCACCTAAAAATATCCCAGACATTTAACGAGACTTTTATATTCGTAGCACTTATTTTGTCAAAGATTCAATTCCTAATATTGTTTGTATTCAAACAAGAAGCAAGGGTTTCTTCATTTAATTTATTAGCAATGTTATTTACTCATAACCCTCAGAATGTCAGAGACATTGCACTCATTTATAAAGTGATAGGAATAGAAATTGACCAAATATTTTGTATTTCATGTAAAAAATAAACAAGTTGAGATTAAATAAATTATAAATACCATACATCAAAATAGTTTTATTACCTATGGATGTGCGCTTATTACTAGGGAAATAACCTTCTTCGATGGCAGAATGGTCTAATACTTTATTTATCCAAGTCTTCACTCGCGCAATATACTATACTGACTATGGCAGCGATATTTGGGCTCAAGTCTCAGATGGGTCTATTGATGTTAGTATTTCAAAATAATTTTCAATCTCTCTCAACGCTAATTCTGGTACGCTTAATTAAAATTCAAACTCCATCATCCCTAAAACATTACCGTAGTTATTTCTAATTTCTATAACTTCAACTGCTAGTAGGGTGCAATGCAATAAAAAATGAATATATAAAACGACCTGTTGATTAGGATGAGAATATTTCAAATGATGTGGTATATTTCTGGGAATTGTTTTAGTTATTAAAAACTAGCTTTTAATTTAGGGTTTAGAGAATTGACGTTAAAGCAAAAAATATTGATTATTCTTCAAAAATACTGTCTTAAACCGTGCAAACAACTATTATTATATATGAATATATTGTACTATTGAATAAAGTATTAATTTGTTTGCCGTATAATATGATGATCAAGGCTCCCTCTCTATATATAGTTCAAATTTAAAAAAAAATATAAATAGAGCTAGGTATGGTCGTTTGTTTTGTAACCTAACTAAAAGGTAAATAGTTTTTATCTTTAAATATAAATTACACATAAGTCATTATATATATATATATATATTTATGCATACATATAGATAATATTAATACATTTATATTTAAACATATAAATATATCAAAAATAAATATATTTATGTATATATAAATACATAATGTTATATTCACGCATGTATATAAATATGTATTTATACATGTTATTATATATGACTTGTAATTATATATATATATATATATGATGTATACTTATTTATATATGAAATGTATGTATATATATATTTATGTAAACTTGTGATTTGCTCTAACAATTTTAAAGAAAACTATTAATAAAAACAGTTCTATTCTCCCATTAAAGGGTAGTTTGAACTTCCTAGTATCAAAGTAAATAATTTTACGAATAAACAAAATATCGATAGTAATTTTCACATCAAAATAACTCTAAGGATACTTATTATACATTTTGCTGAAATTTCTAATTTTGATCATATCTTTGCAAATATTTGCAATACGAAATTACTTCTGGTAAAGTTCTTGTAGTATTATTCAAAGCTAAAATCTTTTATTTGGAATATATTTTTAAAAACCAATAATTTTCTAGCTATAAAAATAATTATTTTCATGGAGAACTTTGACAATTGAAGTTGATTGGTATGTTTTTTGCTGGGCATAGATTTTTCTCTTTTCTTAATGTTTCTGTAAATGTGTTCATTATTTCATTTATGTTCCTTGGTGTTTATATATATATATATATATATATATATATATATATATATGTGTGTGTGTGTGTGTGTGTGTGTGTGTACTGTGTGTACTGTGTGTGTGTGTCTACAATGGTTGGTTTCTAAAACTTTAAGTACCGCATTGCACTCGGGGAGGGTGTGGCCCCCACCCCAGACTTTTTTTAAATGTAAGCTTAAATAAACGTGTTTTAAAAACAGAAGAAAATGTTTTAAAATGTATCGTCATATGATTGTGCCTTAATGTTTTTCAATTAAATTTAATGCAAATGCTCACCAGATGTTTAATTTAATCTTCATTTATCTACTACTAGTTTTACTAAACAAACGGGAATGATAGGAGCGATTAGATATTTAAAGTCATCGATTACACTAAACAAATGATTTAATTTTAGTGGATGTATTTTGAATCAAAAATACACAGAAGTTATTATATAAATAATTATAAAAAATGACTGTCCATTTTAGAAGCAACTCCATAGTCGTTCCATGTTTTCATCATATTAAATGCCTCTAGACCTTTCCTTATTCTGAGTGTTTATGGCAGAGTTCTGCCCTGAAACAATTCACAAGTCAAAATACTCGGATGGATTAAATAAACGAAGAGGGATCCATTATTATTATAAATAAAATACCAGAGACGGTTGTTGTCTTAAAAGATGTTCTTAGTGATTTCATTATTAATTTCCTCTGAAAGAAACCCCTCTCGCATTCACTGGAAGATATAGCAACTGACTTGATTATATTCTTCAATACAACAAGACTGTCCGGAAATGTTTTACTATATACATATTCCTAGAAACTCCCAATTAATGGTCTTTCATTGAGCTTGAACTTGGCAGCAAAACTTCTTCATTTCATTTTCACCATAAGTTATTTGCAAATTTTTGGGCCAGAGTTTCATGTATATCAATTTTATCAAGTTAACAATTTCCTAATTTTGATCACTCAGCAGTCTCTTCTCAATTGACGGTTCTCAGAATCTAAAGGATCATAACT
This sequence comes from Timema douglasi, assembly GCA_901482245.1. NCBI lineage: Eukaryota > Metazoa > Arthropoda > Insecta > Phasmatodea > Timematidae > Timema > Timema douglasi. The sequence continues at coordinate 391,068 of CABEEJ010000069.1, forward strand.
CTTGTGTCATTCCTTTTTATGAAGAGGAAATCCCATAAAATTAAAATTTAGTACTGATTCTAGGGCCGTGGTAGAATAATTACCTGGTACTGATCTCTACTTCCAAATATAGAGATTTTTCGTTTACAAAGTCGAGAACAAAATTTCGATGCTACAAAGTCTCGTTTGGTTCAGTTCCTGTAAGGCATCAAGCCAAGATCTAAAATGAAGTTTGCATCGGTAGTGTTATTCAGTGATACACCCTATGATGAGAGAAAACCAGACTGCGTGTTAGGGAACGTATCTGTCATTGTTGGGCATATAAACAATTGTTCATGTAAGTAACTGATTTTTAAATATAACACCACGCTTATGTAAGTAGTTGATTTGATAATTACGTTTTTCTAAAGAGATATTTTCTGAATTTCATGTTTGTCTTAATAGAGGTACTGGAACGCCATTTCGCCACGTTCAGTCAGAAGTTTAACACTGTATATATGTATGCTCCCAAAACACTGGGACAATATCAATGTTTAGATTAAAATTTAAAAAATGGCAAATATTACCATGCCAATGTGAATCATCAAAAATAGACATTCACCATTTGCTTCTTATGCGTCAATAATATTCCCACTATTAATATTTCGGCGAGATACCCCACCTTAAATTGTTCGAAGCCCGGCCGCCAGAAAGGCTTCCCTCACCACGTCACCACTTCTCCGCACGCACGCCCTGAGTGCCCGGAGCAACAAACACACCGGTTTTCAGACGCGTTTTTTAGGTATTAAATCGGACCCTGCTTACATTTCATTATATGGGGGTTGTCGATAAACTCTTCACGAACAAATAGCGCTTTGAAAAATCACCCTATGCTCGTTATTGGCCGCTTTCAAGTAATTTTCAGAAACATATGTTTTAACATACTCGTAATTTCTGCAAAAGGTCTTGATTATTTTTAAACAAAATATTTATTTTGTGGATAGGCACTAAAAAGAGATACAATTTTAGCCCAGAAACAAGTTCCTGTGACATTTATAACTCCAGTAATTTAATGTCAAAAAATGCCAATTTTTCACGATTTTGATATTTTATTGAAAAAAGTTGTTAACCGATTTCAATCGACCAGGAATATTTTTAATGTCTCTTTAAGAGCTATAACGGGCTATTTTTTGTTTCTATAAAAAAATATTCCCAATTTAAAAATGAAAATACCAGTTTTAGGCATTTTTTTTAACGTAAAAGCTACAAGCCGATTTAGTTCAAAGTATATACATTCAATTTCTACAATTTTTTTTCTAATTATCACGTTGAGAAAGTAGAGGGTTAATTTATTTTATAGAAAAAAACTATCTTACCTGGACTATTATAGGATAGAGAATAATCTGTTCAAAACTGTTTTTTTTTCTTTTGCACTTATTACAAAACCTTAGGGCTTAAATTGGGTGTTTTTTTTGTTTCTGTTGTTTGAAAGGTATCCAAGATTGTCCACTATCTGTGTTTTGTGTTTAATATTGTAGTGGTTTGTTTTATTTAGAAATGTATAGTCTAGAATAAATTCTAAACATTAATACAAAATGCATAAGACAACTAACTAAACCAGAGCATCTACGGGCACTTGCAACTAGTTTATATTATTGTTATTAATTATATATATATGTATATATTTACTTTATATATATGTATATATGCATATATATGTATGATTATGTATATGTAATGCATATATATATATATATAATGTATATATGCATATATATGTATGATTATGTATATGTAATGCATATATATATATAATCTGTATAATTATTTACATGTGTATAATTTTATATGTATACTTTTATATAGATATAAGTACATATACATATATGTATTATTATATACGTAAATATGTATATATGCATATATATGTCTATATATTAATTTGCATAGACCTACTAACATACACAAACGTATAAATTTAATATTAATTATGCTTAGTGTATGACAAGAGAATGAAATACTTCTAATCACATGTAATAATACAAGCAGAAGAGCAGTATCACCTAACAGTTTTACGATATTCAATGATATACATAATATACCATGTTACAATGAAATAGGCAATTACTATGCGAATAGTCTTGCCATATAACAAGAAATGCTGAAAAGGCCCAACCAAAAGCCAATAAATCCATCCAATAATTGTATTAAAAATCGATAAATATTGAATCTACAAACCACTTCAAACACAATTAAGGGGTCACATAAAACAATAATTTACTTTTAATAATTTAATAACCCTTAAAATATTAAGGTTTCGCTGGTTTTAAAACACAATTAATATATGATACAACTTTATTATGTTTGTCTGGACTGTATAATCTTTAAATATAATGTCAAATTTAGTTTGGCTTTTAGTATCCTTTTGTATGGTGCTTTGTGCGAACAATTTGATTTACAATGTTGGTAGGCTCAAATTTACTACCCCTGTCAAACCAAGGTGACAGCACCGGTTAAAAATTGGTTGCCATCCGACACATTGTAACGCATCTCATCATACACTTCTACAAAGGGAGAAATGTTTTAGTTCCTAACTTTACCACGACGCTAGTGTCTAATATACCTGCTTCATATAACTTACGCTGAATGTTGATGTTATTGGAAAAAATAGAGCGAAGGGATGGCATTGCATTTTAGTCAAATAATTCATATTGTATTGATGTTGATAAATAAAATATTCATTTAAGCTAATTAAAAACAGCTGGAAACTATACCTAGAGTGAGATAGGATTGTCTCACACAATGTAAGTCAATATTACCAGATTATGATAATTATTAAAGTAAATGTATTATATTAAAGTTATAGCTTAAAATTAAAATATTGAGTGAGGTTAAACAGCCAGAAGAAATAATTTAATAATATATACATATATTTAGTAATGCTCAGAAGTTATCATATATTTGGAGGCGGCGTCTGTGGTCGAATAGTCTAAGGTGTCACCCTTGGAATAGACTTGACTGCCGATGACAGGGAGATCAGGTTTAAAATTAATTTCGGGTGTAATAAGGGTGTTTTTTTTTATTTTAAATCTAATCAACTGCAGGTACACAACTTTTAAGCTCAATTTTACTAATACCAACTCGTTAGAGTAATTAATACATAAGCTGAGTACGTAGTAAGATTAAACAAAAAGGTATAGTCAAATTATACACTCATATAAATTTTAGTACAAACAATTTATTTATCTATATTTGACCATCTGTAGGATCAAAAACAACGTCTATAAAGGAAGAATGTGATGGCAAGGCATTTATTCACTTTAATATATGATAGAATAATTAACGCTCATTGACAAACAAAGGGGTCTGAATCAATGTCCGACATATGGTTAGGATGATCCTTAAAGCCCTCATACTATTATTTTCGTACAATAGTTATTTTTTATTGAGTTTCTATGGAATGGTAAGCAACTTCTGTCACACGGTAAAGACTATTCCATGCATGCATGCTATTTTTGGTATGAGAGAGTTGTAATTTGCTCTTGGTGGGTTCTAGGCTATGAAGCTTTGTCAGAAATACGAGATGAGGCATAAACTCGAAATAAACTAGATAAGATCACAAATGGTTTACCTTCGTAAAATATTGGACCTAAAGAATGCTTACTAATTTCATATAAAATATAGATACGGAGGACTGAGAGCTCTTGTATATTTGTATAAGCAGGCACATAGTTTGTTTCTTGCTGCTGGGAATATGTAAAAGCAAACGTATCCATATAAATCGGGTTCGTAAATATAGATGAAGACTATTATAAGATAATAAAGTTAGTACAAATATTGATAACGAGATAACGAGATATTAATCAAGTTAATTATAAGATTAACAAAAAAATCAGCTTCATGAATTAAATATATTATGCAACATGGTTTAAAATCTGAATCAATATAAAGATATTTCTTACACGATATAATATAGCAATGATATACTGTAATCTACTTCCAAAATGTCTTAAACACAATGGATTGCTATGAAAGTATTATTCTAAATGAATACAAGCCAATGTTGATAAGGTAAGTAACCCAAATACCACCGTCGAGCCTAATGATTGAAGGAATCCAACGGCAGCTATGAAAGAATAATATTGATAAGGGATGGATTAAAGATACAAGACATCCTGCAGTGGTAACATGGTGGCCCAGAGCGTTGGCACTCCCTCCTCACTTACCTTGAAAGCAGCAGGGGCGTCAAATACTACATACATCAACTGGTTAAGTTACTTTATTTTTAAATGGAAAAAAGAAACTTTAAATGAAAATGTATTGATAACTTTTTTGGCTATATTAGTTGTAGGTAAAAATTTTCGTGAGAGCAAATTATACAAATTTCAGAAATATGGCATGTTATATAAATTTTAAAAGCAAGTAGTTTTTAAAAGTGCCTTGGAACATGTAAACACAGATTTAAAATAATTTATTGTATACATTTATTAAGAAGAATATGTTGATGATTTAGAAAAATTTTGCTATCTTTTTTTTAAATAGAAAATATGCTTATATATATATATATGTATATATATCAATGTCAGTAATATATATATATATATAAATAAATCAATATTATCTTTAAAAATATGGTAGTATATGAATTATATCTCCCAAATTATTTGTAATTTATCGAGAAAAATTTTATTGACTTTGTTTGAAGTGAGTATTTATGATTCATTATTCTTAAGCTTTAGTGTTTATTACGTATAGCAAAATAAATGTATACCTACACAACCAGAGGCGAATATTAAATACATCTAGCATTTATTTTCTAGGTAAATACAATATATTTTATCCAGACAATTCAATTGAAATCAATTAGGATCGAGTGCTGGTTCCCATTTTTTGGGTGAGTGTACTGACCAGTCTCCTGACCTTTCCAGCTTTTTCACTTTTACTAAAGATGCTCACTATTTTGTGTTCCTCATTAGTTAAGTAGTCAGAATTGTTTTATAGTTGTATATATAGTATAGATGGAATTTAACATTTAAATATTTTACTAATAGATCTGTATATTTTTTTATTTTCTTAGTTTATAACTTAATTTAAACTATGTAAGACTAACCAATTTAAATTATTGTAAATTTGTTCTCTTTTGAACGGACATTACAATAACTAAAATAATTTGAAACCTGTGTGTTGATATTAATTAATATTTACTTTAATTACAATACTGGCTAGTGTACTTGTCAGTAAAGCAGCTCTAACAGGTCACATATGGATGTGGTATCTGAAAACGATACTATTGATCACTCTTATGAAGCAAATTGTTATTATTATTATTAGCACCACGTCTTACTACCCGTTCAAGTTATACGACTTACGCTAATGTGTAATGGTAGGGTGATTGCGAAATGAAATGGAGGACTTACAGCTTAACGTGGAATCCGAACTACGGTGGAGGCCTGACATTCTCCACATTCGCAAGTTGTGATTAATTCACGTCTTGTCAGAGGTGAAGGAAGGGTTTGGGAATCAGATAAATCTGTGCCAGTACCGAGGATTGAAACCCGGACCCCCAGCAGAGAAGTCTGATACCTTACCCCTAGACAATCAGGTCACCAACAATATGTAGCAAACGATTTCCCACACGACCATCATGGACTCAGCCTTGGACTATGAGGGAAGAATGACCCTGAGCATGGGATGAGTCATGAGTAGCTCAGTGGTAGAGAATTGTGAGATAAAATCATTTTACAACCAATGAAACTTAATAAAAATATTGTAACTTCCATACAATGATTGTCAAACTCTGTGTTGGTATTCGAATGTGAAACTAGTTAAAATCCATTTTAAAAGCTCAAATGAGAGAGAAATAAATGGTACAAAACAGTCACATTTACTATACCATATTGCTTATTATAACTTTTAATAAAATGTTCATTAATAGATTTTCGGTAAACTACCATTAATTAAGTTTTATTCATAAAACAAGCACATCACATATTTAAAATTTATAAATAAAGAGATTGTATTGTGTTGTTAAATAAGTATTCTGAACAGATTTCAAATTTTCAAAAATAAGCTATTTGTAAACTACACAAAAATAATTTGTAATGCGTAAAAATAAAATATATTCTTATTTATCATGAAAAAATATTTACAGATACCCATTTTGATCTCAAGTTCTTAGGTCAATGCTAAAAGTTTCAAATTTTATATAAATTGTCTGAATAAACTACGATTATAATTATTTGTCTAAGAAAAATAAACCAGATTAATGGATTAATAAATCAAATTATTATGTAAAAAATCTTAACAGAAACCAATTTCAAAATATATCGAAAGAACAATTTATTTAAATATTTATTATTAGAAAGTAATTAATAAAAAACATCCTTAAGAAACTATCCCCCTAAAAACTATCATACAGTTTTATTTATCATCTAAATCCTCCCAAAAAATACAGTTTAATTAAACTTGTTAAATCAATTTCAAAATGTTTCTAAATTTTGAAAATCACTCATCAATGTTCTACCCTCTAAAGTATTTTTACCATAAAAATTGGGAATTAAAAGAAATCATAAGTACATTTATAACCAAATATTATATATAAAACGAGCAAAGAAATACAAAGTCAACCTTATGTAAAAATTAATGTAACGTTAGAATAAGCTTTTAAGAATTCAGCAATTTTTACAATGTTATCTTTTTTGGTTTTGTTTGATTATTTGAGCAAATAAGTGTGAATGAATTGAGGATTAAGATCACTACTTAAATATGCCGTGAGCAAAGTTTTCCTAGATTGAATATTTGGTGATTTAATAATAATAATATATTAATTATGTAATTTGCCCAAAATCAATCATACAGAATTAGTCAAGTAATTTTAAAGACTATCTGGTAACTACCAAAGGATAAACTGGCAATCTTTGTGGTAGATAAGAGGTTGGTATAGTTTAAATATATTGTAAGCATTGTTTAGTGAAAAGAGAGTGATAAACTAATTTGGGAATATCACCTTCATTACACCCAATCAGGATATGAACTTATACCTCCTCATCAATATTATATCAGACTTGAGAAGATTGATAATCAGTACACGTACCTATCAATCAATTTATAATCGATAATACGTTTTAGTTTAATTTTTGAATGAAGTCCATTTATAAAAAAAATCTTGACATCCTTTTAAAAATATACTAAATATGTATTAAATAATTAAAATAAAGATATGATTGTATGTATTTATTTTTTTATCAAATTAGATTCAAACCAAATATTAGCGAATTATACACATTTAAACTTATTGATGGATAAAGTATAAAAAAATTTCCAAAAATAATTTACTTTTATTTTAAATCGGATATGAGAAAATTATTAATTGTCATTAATATTTATATTAGGGGTGTACAGTCAATAAATTTGGAAAAGCCTTTCACACTATTTTCATAAATCAAAGGTATTAATAATAGTATCTTTTATATTTCAGATAAGATTCCAAAATACTGCCTTATATTTTTCTGCCAATATTGGGTTGGTAATCCAGGTAATCACGGTTTTTTGTAATGATTGGCCGTTGCATTTTAATTTGTTAAAACCATATGTGCTGGTGAAGAAAGTTATACAAATCTTATATGTAATGTATTTATTGAAATTATAAAAAGAGATTAAGATATTTCCAAATTTATAAAAATCCTGGATTTTAAAATATCTATAGTGAAGGTACTTTGGTTTTATCTTACCATTCCTAATTAAGATAAAAAACTCAGTTAATTCTTCTCATACTATTAAAAGGTATACTTGGAATCGTTAAGACAAATATGCTGAAAATATTTGTTTAACATTTGAAATCGTATTTAAATATGATACAGCATACAAATATCTCATATATTATATATTTCAAAGAACAAAAAAAAATCTCTTAATGACTGGAACGAATTTATGTGTATGTTTGGGTAGAAATGTTATGGGCTGGTCAGTTCAGAAAAAGAAATGTATTGGAATGCTATGTGAGAAAGGAAGATAAATTATGTTATGTATATTTTTACAGTTTCATTTGACTTTTTGACGAGTTTGCTTTTCATACTACTTTGCACACAGTCAAACAAAATGAAAATTAGTGAAATGGTTGAAAGAAAAAGGTAATTTTTTTGTCATGTGAATAAATGAAAAAAAGAAAGAAAGTCATGAGTTACAGGGAAGGAGAGAGATTTTTTTTTTTTAAATCTGAAGGGAATATCACATTATTATTGGCATTTCTTTCTCTATCACTTTCGCTTTCGGAGAACGAGAGGGAGTGAAAATTAAATTTTAAATTTAATCGTGTGGTTTCGGATGTCGAGAAAGGGAGTGAGCAAGTGTAATAATACAAAAAAAAAACGAACGTCGGTGTCTATTGAATAAGTAATTCTTCGATTCCGTTTTAAATTGTTGGCATGGTATATGCTTGTAAAAGAAGATGAGAAAATCATATTTGATTAAAAATGGGTGGGTTGTGTTTCTAAAGGAAAGCTTGGTACACAAGCCGTGTAGTAATAAATGAAATTCTTAGAATCATATTTTTAATTTTCCTGAAAGGAAATTAATTTATATTGAATATCTGCTTAAGTCTCAAGAAAGACAATACAATGCGTTTCAAACTGTGTTTTTTATGTGAGAAATGAAGGAAATAACTAAATGGTTAGATAAAATATATAAACAAATGAAAAATTAAATAAACAGGCATACAGTATAGAAATATTCAAATCTACAAGAGTTACAAAATGGAAATGGTGTAAAAACATATTTGTACTCATATGAATAATAATCCCTACTTAAACTTTAGTATAAACCTTTTTATGGCTTAGACATATTTAACAAAAATAATATAATAATAATATTTAGCAACGTGTCTTACTGCCCATTCAGGTTATACGCTTTAAGTACTAATTACTCTAATGGATTAGGTCTTGGGAAGGTTGAATTAGAGGAAGTGAGCCCGCATTTGCGTGGAGAGAGAGTGGAAAGCCATTTCGGAAAAACCACCCCAAGTTCACCCGAGCGAGATTCGAATCTCGATCTCCCCGTCCTCAGCAGTCGAGCTTCAACATGACAAGCGCGTTAGCCAACTACGCCACCGAGGCGGGTAAAAATAATATACAAATATCAGGTACCTTGGTTAGTAATCGCAATATATTAATTCTATAGCTTTAAAGATAGATTACATAAAATTGTAGATTCCAAACAAAACACAAAATGTTATCACTTTAAGTGCTTAACTATTGATTTACCTCTCCAGAAAAGTAAACATGCATTTTTTGAATAAGAACCAAAATAATTTTTATAATATAGAAATAAAAATGATAGTGTGAAGTGAATTAGTCACATCAAACTATCTTTTTTTTATCTATCTTAGTAAATATTATGTTTTAATATCTTTATTTTAACGAGCAATGTGTAAGGATATCCGTATATTTACACTAATGAAGTATGAATAAAGAATATGGAGTTTGAAAAATATGTACCCAAATGTATTTGAATTAGTGGTCGCTCTAGGGTATGCGAGGCTGTAGGTGGGTCATTTGCGGTGACCCACATGACATAACTTAACCTAAAAATTGCGCTAAATTATTTAAATTTGGAGTATACATTTAGCTATAAGAACTAAGATGAGAAAAATAAAGTAGCCATGTAACCTCAGAACTTACAACATATCGTTAATAAGTGATGTGGGTAAATAATATAATATTTGAGGATTTTTACAAATTTTTTTTTTTGGGGGGGGGGCAAGAAAAAAAGAAATGAAGACTATTTTTATTTACAAACAATTATGTTAAACTTTTGTACTACTTAATAAAATATATTAAAAATAATGCTTAAATAAGAATACATATCGAATTTACATACATATATAAATATTTAATAGATATATTGGATAAATTCAGTGATCAAACTAAATAAGGTCACTAAATGTATGCGAGTCGAAACGAATCGAAGATCAAAGCGTCACTAGTGACAAAGTGACGTGACTATAGAGCTTAACTCAAGGGTCACTGTATAGTCGTTATTGTTGAATTGCTACCCGCGGTTTTTTGAGTTTATACTATTTCTCATTTATTTTAGATGTTTAACATGCACTTTCTGAACCAACCGATTATATAAGCACAAGAGTTAAAAATTAACCTAAATCTAAAACAGCCACAACGTCCAACCCCAAACCGTTAATTAAACAATGTGTAAGATTAAACTCATATTTCACTAATTATACATTTTTCGGCCATGGTTGTAATCTAAACTGGTACCCCTAGCTATGTAAACAGACACGTTACCGACTGATCTAAGGTTTCGGGGTGCACTTATGAAGGTGAGCCATTATGTTAACAACAATGATTTACATTGTATAAAGAATATATTATTTTCTCCTAAATTAATGGATTTTACGATCATTTAAAAATAAATTGCTGTCAATTTGTTGGCATTTTGGATCCTCAAAGGAAAATGTAATATTTCATGTAATTATACTTTAAAATGTGAATAGTTATATGTTTTATATCAAATGCACACACGCACACACACACACACACACACATACATATGTAACAGATGAGAAAACACCATATTCTAATACTAGCGACCATAAAACTTCTAAGCCGAAAAATAGAGTATTTTTCCTTTGTACTACCACAATGGTTTCTTTATGAAGAAAAAAATATCAAAAATCAACAATGTAAACTAGAGTAACTGTACCACCCCCCTTCTCCTCTAATGGACAAGGGCAGGGGCACATGTACAATAAACTAAAGAGGGCAAGAAAACAACAAAAGATTTGATTGCAGAAGAGCGTTAGGACCACATATACATTGATAGGCCTTCACTTTTACCTATTCAATAATTTGTCGTCATGAAGCCTTCTCAACCATCAACCGTTACTATGTGTTATTACTCAAAGGGAAAGGGGGGAGGATCTTTTGAGTTATAAGAAAATACTTTACACCTGTCATAGTAAATTAAAGAAAGCAAGTCAAATAAATAAATATTTATTTTAGAAAAGATTAACAATAAATATATATATATATATATGAATATATGCATATAGGTAACACTAAATAGTTAAAAAGAAAATATATAAATATAAAAAAAAAGAAGAATGGGGTTATGCCCATTACAATACAGCGGTACTGTTGCCATAGCAACCTTTGTCCTAACAATTACATTCATGATTACACACAGTAACATACGACCCCTCAATAGGTCTCTGCGGCAATCCGCAATACGCTACCAACCATACCTATACGCTACAGACTAAACGTCCGTATTTTGCAAAAAGATAGTATCGTATGCTTTATAATAACAATTTAAAAGCATAAATTTTTTATGGCAACCAAAAAAGAGAAAGTAAATGATTTATTTTAGTCTTAGCCCTAAATCCAACAAACAAATTTAGCCGTATGGGCCTCAACTTTTCCCATACTACCCAGGCATTCGCCTTCAAAAATGTAAGTTATAGAACTTACAAATAAAAAAGGTCCCTCATAGTTTCTAACCATGTTACCAAGCCGGAAGGGCAAAAAACCTCAGTAATATAGTTAACGAATAACAAACAACATTACGCCATCTTTGATCTACGTAATTTGTCATTCTTCTAATATAAAAGAAAATACCCAAAACAACAGATGAAAGCCAAAAAGCAAATTTTGTATGTACTGGCCAAAAAATAATTTAGACCTAACCTAAAATTTACCAATAAACCATTAACAAATTTCCAAAGAGTAATTTTGACTAGTACGACCGAAATTAAATTTGTACCTTGGGAAAACTCCCATCCTAGGATAAGTGTCCAAGACACGGATGATTCAAGAAGTGACTATTGAGACACACGACATCAGTTTATAAACAGTTATTCTCTGAGGGGAGGGGAACATAAGCGGAAAATAAAATAACATAGGAGAACATTCACATGGAACAGAGGGATTGGCGTAGTAACGAACAAATAGGTCATTGGAGAGGCGTCTGGAACATCACGTGATCACCACATGATCGCTTCCCATGAAACAACGCGAAAACAACACGCTCACAATGCCACACCTCTGATTTTTCCAGTTACGTCTTTTTACTCGGGGCGGAAACAATGTGCGCGGGAAGGGATGTTTGTTGACAAGACTTCACACACACAGACTGAGAAACGGGGCACTTTTGGTGAGTCCAGTTATGTTCACTCTTCGTGGTTGTAGAATTAGTGTTATTTTACTCATATTTTCTTCTTGCTTGTAACGTTGATTTCAAGCAACGTTACATAACCTATTTTATTCTTTTTTTTTCTCAAATATTCTTAATATTTATCTAGCAGAAAATAAATTTTCGTCAATTTCCTCTTGCTCAGTAAATTTCACTACTAAATCACACAATTAAGTCGTGTGGTCCTAGGTGTTCACCTAGTTCACTTTATAGTAAAGCTGCCATTTATGTAAAGGGGATTCAAAAGCCATTGCAAATATTAAAACTAGTTTCACTAGCATTGCAGGTTTAATATAAGGTTTAAATTATTGTTAGAGGTTAAAATAGCTAAGTAAACCTTTGTTTAACACGTGCGTCGGTTAATATAGTTACGGTTTTTGTTATTACAATACTATCTTTAGCAGTGGTATTACTTATTCTTAAACTAAATACTAATTATTTTATTGAATTTATATAAAAAGTAGAGCTTAGTGCTTGTTTTAAAAATGGGAGATGCACAACAATGAAACGGAAAACAATCCACAATTAACTGACTGAAGTTCGGATATTGACCAGAAATGCTATATATTTTGAGCATGGTGTTTTAGAGATTGTGACCACCTTTAGGGGTATTAATATTCAGTGTGGTAAGGTATACCACTATTTGATACATAATAAAATGGTGCAGTGCACATAATTGCTCTGTCTTTAATCTTAAAATAGTGACATTAACTAAAAACTATTAAAATTTATGAAACTAAATAATATACATTGTTGCAGAAAAACTCCATCAAATATCATCAGTGAAATATTATACACTGTTACGGAAACATTGAGAAAATAGGATCATATCTGTCCACCAAGGAGCATAATAATCAATTTCATTTTTAGAAATGAATACAAAAATATTAACTTTATATTTGCTTATAGCTCATATCTTATTGATTTAGTTAAAATATATTTCAACTAAATAGTTTTATATCAAATAGTACTTTATCTTTCAAATTATAGGTTATTTAGTATAACAAATGGTCTTGGAGATATCATCTAAATTTTAAATTTTATACAATTTAAATTTTCATGGATAAATGAAAATTACCAGTTTGTTTGAAAGTTTAAATACTGCATAGGTAAAAACATTTACTCCAAGTCGTTAAAGCAAATTTTGAAAAAAATCTATTTTCTATCTTTTTCCACTTAAGTAAGTTACTCTTAATCTTAGGCTTAGCTATCTTATTTCAAAAATTACTCAGGGCAACATTATGAAAACCTTAAATAACAAGTTTTAGCCCTATAGGTAAAATGTTTTATGTACCTGGCCTAAATATGTTCATACAAATAGAAATAGTGGTGTTATTGCAAAAAATACTTACTTTTCGGTTTCAGAGGGTCTTGAAACGTTGACATTTTTCAAAATCTTCAGTTAAATTTTCTGACGATGGAAATAATTTTCTCACTAGGGGATCGATATAAAGTAAAAAGAGCATAATATATCACCAAATAGAAACATCAAAACATTGTCCGTCAAAATAAATAACAACCAATTTCATTTTCAAAAACCCAAATAATTTTTTTTTGCATATAGCTCAGATAAAATGAAAACAATTTTCAGACACAAGAGTTATATTTAATAGTACTACAAGTATTTTTTTCGTATCTCAAATAGTTGTATTGATATGATAAAATGGGGAATTATTTAAAATACCCTAATGGTAATTTTCATTGGAAAATGATACAACTAATTTTCTTTATAATGTTTTTAACAGTTGCTAGAGACGAAGTTTAGTCGAAATAGTTTTGAGTGGATTTTAAGAAAATTGATTCTTTTTCTGTTTTCTATTTAGTACACCCTTAATTTTAAAGTTGGATTTCTAATTTCAAAACATCTTTCGGGGGAAACCTTATGAAAACACTACATATCAAATTTCAGCGCGATCGATAAGATTGTTTCGGTTCTAGTCCAAGATACAGACAGAGAGACCGAATCGTGAAAAACAGTTTTTTATATGCCTGCTTCTCTCTCCGAGGGGTATATAAGAGGTAAAACTAATTTGCATCTAAAAGTTACTTTTTCCCGAAAAAACTATTTTAATTATTGTGCTGAAATCTTGCATGGAAATAAAGTGGACGTCTAAGCACATAGACTATATATTCTATCTTTTAAAATCCAATTAAATTAATGTTCTTAAAATATTATTTTTTAAACCACGTTATTAATGCTCTTTATTCTACTTCTGAACTAATAATTCATTTTTTCAATCTTTCTTTATTGCCAAACTAACTGTATTGAAAGAATAATTACAGAATACGTTTTAATATTAAGTGCAAAAATAAACTTTATTTTGTCCGGGTTGTTTTATATTAATATTAGTAGGCAAATCGTGCTAATTTATCAAATATAGCTACACATTATTAAAGTAAAGTATTAAAGTTGTTTTATATGATCTTATGTTCACATAATAAATATTCAAACAAAAAAAATTAATTCGCCCAATAAATTTAGCCTAAGCTGCAGAGAAAACAAGTAAATAATCGAATAAAATACTATGTAATTTGTAACGACATGTCTTGGTTAAAGTAAGCATGAGTATTGATTTAATTAATTGAATATATTAATTTAGTAAGATATTTGTGGTTTACCCCCAACCATTTTTATTCCAATAGGTTTCGATACACATACATTTAAATATAAGTTAAAATTTGTGTTTATTTATGAACCATCAACTTCGGTGTTAGTGAACCTTAAAACTAAAACTTCTAAGGAAAAATATCATTCTAACATTGTAACGTTCAGAAAACAAACCTATATTGTTGTTTTAGACATAAGACTCTAAAAAAACTGTTTCTTTACCAGCGTTATTGTTTTGATGGAACATGTAGCAACTAAAATTATTTAATGGAAAGGGTACGAAAGGCTAAGTGCAAACAACCACTGCACCCCACCCCATGGTCTTACGCTTCATACCGTGATTTCAGAAATAAAGACAGACTAGTCGGTTTCTTCGCTGCATGTTATACCTTTAGTTGACAAGAAACATTAGCTATTCAGAAATGCTTCTAGCACTCTGGATTAGCTACCGGATTTGTCACTATTGATGTAGAGGATGAAATGTTTCTCAATTAAATGTTAGAATCCATCAATGACAATTCTTTCGAAATTAAAGAGCTAATTAATGTGGACTATGAAGTAATTTTTTTAACCATTCCGTTTCTCTACCCGTCAGGTATATACGCTTATGTACTAAAGAGTCTAATGTTTTAGGGACAAGGAAGACTAGACTATAGAGGCAGTATACCCGCATTTGCAAGGAGTATGACTAGATTTTTTTTTAACTCCAGTACACCCAAACCAGATTCAAACCCCAATCTCCCCATCAAAAGCAATCAAAAATTTCTTAAACTTATTGTACGTATGGTAAAAAATTAAAATATTTACATAAATGTAGAGGGACAACCTTAAATAACTACGAGAATCTGGAACTTTATAGTAAAAAACAAGGGATAGTGGATGGAAGAGAGGGAAAGGGGGATGAATATTTACAAAACCTAAGAGAACAACGATTTTTTATGTAGTAGAAATTTAAAATTTTTCAGGAAGGTGAACGGACTACCCTAGATAGCTCAAAAGGAATGATTTTTTTTTTAAATATTCTATTAAATATTTGGAAAATAGAAGCGGAGAGAGCTATAACACCATAAACGAATACAAAAAACATTTCTAGTTGTAGTAAAAAATTAGAATATTGGTAATCTCGTATAAAGACCACCGTAAATAATCATAAAACAATGAAAATTATGAATTTAAGAATTGAATACAAAAAATGGGGTCTCAAAATGTCTTATATTATTAATACACTATTGTTGTAGTAGAAAGTTTAAATTGATGTGTAGAGTCTTAATTCCATATATTTTTGATATTTGTCCGTCCACATGAATTACTCAAAAACCTTTATACAGCTTAAACACACAAAATTTGGCATACCGATAGGTCTTACATAAGGTTCCATAGAAATGTTGAAAATTTAATGGGGCCGATACTAAATAGCAGATCAAATAGGCCAAAAGCGTTGAAAATGAATAATTCCATTACAATAATAATAATAATAATAATATTTAGCACCGCGTCTTACTACCGGTTTGGGTTATACGCTTTAAGTACTAATTACGCTAATATATTAGGAATTGGGAAGGTTGAATTAGAGGAGGTGAACCCGAATTGGCGGGAGGGAGAGTGCTAAACCATTTAGGAAAAACTGTAGCATGTCAATCAGATAGATTGGACATCTAGAATTAAAAAATTCAATAGTTTAATAATTTATGCACGAAATAAACTATATTCACATATTTAATTGAGTCTACTCTGAAGATGCAGTCTAATAAATTTACGTTTATCCCTACCTTCAAACATTCAAACACGTGGTTGGTCAAAAATACTGGCTTTTGTTAAATACGGGAGTAGATATCAAAGAAGAGGATTAATATTATCATAGTTATGAATAAAATACTTTAACGCTTTGCTTTTCCCATTGGATGATGTCAAAATATATTTATATACGCTTGCCATGCTGTTAACAAGAAAATATAGTAAACTACATCTATATCACAAATTCTTATTAAAATAATAATGGATCCTGAATAACATAATTTAAACAGATATATTTCCATATAATATGCCTTGGTGAGTACTCACATCTTCAGGATGTCTGTTAATTCGATTCTCCCACATGTGAAACTTAATAAAAATATTCAATGATGGCCGCAACACGTGCTATCATAACTAGATCTGTTGAAGAGAAGAAATGCGTATGAACATCGACGAAAATACCTGCTGCTCATCAACGACCCTGGTGGTAAACCAAGAAAGCTTGTCTCTTGCTTTTCCTCGAAAGTGGTTTTTTCTTGTTGAATTCTCTTTCCCCCACCTTCCTCTGCATCTCTAGTTTCTACGCTCTTGTGTTTATCATCCTTTCCGCTTTCTTTATTTCGTATCAAGTTGGGAACTATATAAGGAACCGTGTCCCAGCACACATTATAACCAGTTTACTGTATCCCTGCATTGAAGGAAGGACTCCAGCATCGTCACGTCGACCATGAAGATTGAAGCGTCGGATACACCACCACCTTAGACAGGATGAAGCATTTCAACACCACCTATGAAGTCTAGGCCGTGGGATTCACTGCAGCTATGGATGGGACCACAAACTTCGATTTATTAAGTATTGTAAAGTAATCGACGAGTCCTTATGACTTAGAATCTAATTTTTGTTATAAAGATGAGCTATATCTGTTTGCAACCTTTTAGTTTATTGTATAATGTCGGAGACGATTTTCTTTTGAATTGATAGTATGTCTAGTTGACAGTTAATCAACTTCAAGTCTTGTTGACTTGCTAACTCAAAGATTTATTTTATTGATTAAATATTGTGTCCCTCAAAATGCGGAACGAGTCTCTTTATTGCGTGTTTTTCAAATATTGTAATTCAGTCCTGTAGACTATGTTGATATATATAAATATATATCTTTGTGTCTTTACATTATGAGCCTCTGGCATAGAAAGTTATAATGTCTTAGTTAGGGACTTATAAACTTCTACTAGTTCCTTTTATATATTTTTGTATCAAAATTTGTCATGACACCTTGTACGTCATGAGCATCAGTTCAATTCATGGATGGCTACCCCCAGGTTGTTTGTTTTGTTTACCTTATTACAATTCAGTTGATAGAAATCAGTGTTTTGGGTTGGTCAAGTAATCACGCTTCATGTGCAGAATTAGTTTCGGTACGCAACCCAGGGAAATGCACTAGAGTCATAGTGGGGTCCGCGCAAATAATACTCTTTCACTTTTATCATTCCTATTCCTATTGTTTGTGTTGTTCTTAATGTACTTGCTATTAGAATCGTATGTACTATTGAATGCCCTGGCAGTACCAAAGGGGAATGTGACCAGCCATAGTACTTTTTGTTGACACCTGTTTCGTAGCCATCGACTGCTGTTATCAACAGCTGGTTATCCGAAGTGTTTAATGGATACTATTTTGAAGGCCCAATTGAGCAAAATCAGATTAAAAAGTTACATGTATATCTTGTCCTATATTTTTCTATGAGTGATTATTTAATTATTCTCCTTTTTAGAAATACTTCTATTTGTGGCCTGGCGACTACACAGCCCTTGTAACCACAGTCTCAATTCTCAACCCTAACTGTTTAGATCAAAATCCATACGCATTTCCAACTATATTATTTTAAACCATTGCTTTCTTAACTATTGTTGTTTCTATTAATAAATCTATATGTTGTTTAAACTATGTTATTTTCAATTATTATGTGTGTAACCTGTAGGTTTCAATCCTTACAAAACCACCCCCGGTTCACCCGACCGAGATTCGAACCTCGATCTCCCCGTCCTCAGCAGTCGAGCTCAACACGGCAAGCGCGTTAGCCAACTACGCCACCGAGGTGGGTAATTCCTTTACAAAACTGTAAATTGTTTATATGTAACATTCGTTTGTTTTAACTCTTTAACTAACAATATTTGGGATTACTAACTCACTTTAAACTTGTAATGCAAGAATACAAACTCTTGATGGGTTCCCTAACGGTGTAGTGAGCAGCGTTGCAGGCGTCCACTTCTACCATGTCTCCTTTGAAGAAGTTTATTATTTTAATAAAATTTTTCATTTTAGGTAAAGAGAAGGGGTAGAGGTATAAACATGCCTCTAAATTAAAGGTTTAATAATCTGGTTCAAGATATTGTTTCAATTTTAATTTTTGGCTTTGTTTTGCTTAAATATCATGAAAATGGAAAGCTAGCCAATTTTGAACGACGTTTCATGAAAAATAACCTGTATCTGAAATAAAAGTAGATTGTTAGAAACATATGTACATCATTTCTCAAACCAATTAAGTCAACTTTTAGCAGGGTCAAAAAGGAACACTTCTAAGATATGTTAGAATAATTTTAAAGATTTTTAATCTTCAAATTATCACTATCATAATAAATAATTACATAATAGAAGGATTTATACTTTCAAATAAGTAATGCCATTAGAGGTAATCTTATTATTAGCTCACTAGATAAAAATATATCAGACTTACACCAATGTTCACATCATTGAAGGTGTAAGGATTGAAAAATACTAGATTTACGGTGATGTGTATTGACATTATCCTGTTTACTCTCATGTGATTTACAAACACTATGAAGTTTAATTGAAGAATCCATCTTACAGTACCTAAACTTAACATTACTAAACACGTTCACATAGATTTATTGTAGGATCTATACAAGAAACATAATATTTAATAGTTTGAAAAGTGACTAGATGGTTGCATATGAGTTAGGAAGGGTGGATATAGTTTCATATGTAACAAGTTACACGTAATAACACTCACCAACCCGGGGAACCCGCTTTCGGAAGGTCAACACACGGAACAAACTCGATCACCGGCCTCCGCTCTCGCAAGATACGGCTAATAGATTGAACGCCACGCCTGAGCCTGCCCACAGCGAAGCTCGAACACGTGTCCAGCCAGCCGAAGAAAAAAGAAAGAAGAGTTCCGCGTCCGGCCACGCGTAGCGTCGAGGCGTTTCTATATCGTTCTGGAACCTCCTCTCTCCTTAGATTGTGATGTTCTACAGCCTTCCTATTCCTTCGGTCTCCCCCCCTCTCTGAGAATTATGTTTGTATATATATTGGCCATGCCGGGATCATGTCTTCACTTACTACCCCACCGGCTTGTGGATAAGAGGTGAGGACGGCGACCTAGGTCTTGGGGAATATTATCTTACGTATCAAAATTACTATTTCGGCGTCATGGGGGGAACTCTGTCAAAATTATCATTTGGAATTTATAACTAATTTATTTTATATTGAAACTTGCAAATGCTATGCGCTTATCGCGGCATGTAGTGAGACCGTCGCTTTCGTCACCGCCTAAATTTGGGGTCTGAGCCCAATCTTTCTTTTAATTTATATTTTTGTAAATAGTGGTTTATGACCAGAGCGCCCAGAGATTGTCTGTGGTCCCGGGTTTGAAACCCGCCTTGTGTTCGCTTCACGAGTTTAGCGGTATTTGAACTCGACTTTGTTTATCGAGTCAAATACCGAGAGTTGATGTGTTACTTAGTTTACTGTTACATTGGGGACTTGCAGGGTTACAATGACGTCACGTTTGTTACGAGCGTCTTTAGAGAACTTAATGTATATACTAGGCTGGATAACTGTTGCGCGGGAGTTGCAGTTAGTCCTACCCACTTGTTATGAGAACTATTCTAGTAAGTGAAGCAGCCAAGGAACTAAAGTCCATAATATTGAGATCCCGGACTATACATTGTTGATAGGTTTCATTTAGTGTTTTTTGGTAACCGTCTTGAGGAGGTTACGAGTTTGTTTACTTTGTGATCTAGTTGACTCCGTTGATGAATGGAGAGGTGCGCTTCACGCACAGTTTAATGTTTGTATTATTCTATTATTGTTTTTGTTACAATAAAACATATTTTGTTCAACCAGGTAACACTCTTGCCTGATTTACGTCTCCCTCACCTTATAGATATTAAGGGGGGGGGGGTAACAAATATAAATTTCAACCTAATAACAAAACTGTTGAAATCTACGTACAACCTAGTAGAAAATGGTCTAATTTTACATATTAAAACATATTTTATAAATTATACTGTGTACAAAACGTAAGGTTTCTTATGGTAAAGATCATTGTTGATATATTTGAAATCTTTTTGGTGTAAGTAAAATTTTTTAATAACAAAACCTTTCTAAATTTTACAAAACATCGGGACATATGCAATACGTTTCAACGCACCAATAGGTGGCCTTCTTAAGAGATCCTACTTCATAACCCACTGTTTAGTCAGGCAGGATTATTATCTCTGTGACTCTCCTTATATTTCAGTGGATTCCTAAAATATGACTTTATGGATTGGTTGTGGGTTCAACCTATTTCTCATTTAACATTAGTCTAATATGTTTTTATAAGTGGGACCCCTAAGTTAAGGGTTTGATTAATATTTGGAATATACACATTTATACTGCTATAGTAACTGTTAACTAAATTAATAATTTGCATATGTTGTCATCATTTCACTAATAATTGGATATTTTGAGTTCAGCTTTAGTTGTGAATTTATCAACTAGGTCCATGTGGAACATTACAGGTTAACCACAATTTCTGTGAAGAAACTGTATTTATGTTATATATATATATATATATATATATATATATATATATAATTAGTTTATTTGATTACCACAGGTGTATTAGTGATAACAAGTACAACTAGAATATCCCGAAATAAATATAATTGTAATGTTTTATGTCATTTTGCAAAGGTAATATGACAATATAAATCCCTTAAGAAAGTCGACTTACATTTTACTCAATGATTCATCATATAAACTGATATCCCAGTGATATTCATGTAGATAGAAAAGAGAGATAGGTGGAGAGTTAGAAAGCCCAAAATAGGAGAGGAGGGGAGATCGTAAAAAGTCTTTTCTGCGTCGATTGAAGCAGGTTCCCTTAGGGCGTCTACTTCACGACCAAGTGGACGGACGACCAGCGATGGTCGTACGTTTGTGTGAGTGAGCGTCCTACAAACAGCTGACGGTCAAATTTCCTGTCCTTTGCAACAAGGCACAAGGCCACCCTCCTATGTGACAACCCAAATTCACCGTCAACCAAGCAACAACCGCCACCCTCTATATGTACCCCCTTTACACTGTTTCTGAAATATAATTTTTTTACTAAATAAAACGGATGGAACAACCGTATTGCCTCATGTTGCGTGAAAAGCTTGTGTATAAAAATGTCTCCTTCTGTGAGAAATTATAAAACCCTTGTTTAGTTTCCCTAACGTAGATTTCAGAGTATATATAGTATGTACACACATGTATATGTATTGTATGTACATATATATATTGTATGTACATATATAGTTTTAATTTCTATAGTGTCGAAAAGGGTGAAACAGTGGAAGATGACACCTCTGCTTGAGGTAAAAGGAAATATCTCTCAAGGGTGAGACTAGAAGGAATTAGTGTTTATTTGTAAAAGGTACATGCTTTACAGCAGCCACCTCTGTAAGCGAGAACAGGACATACAGGAGTTCGGCGCTAATGCAATATCCAATTATACGATGAATTATTTCAAAATTTGGCTTATTCCAAAATGAGAGGTGAACGATTGCAACAATGCTCATTTACCTTTAAAACGATAAAATTTGAGATTTATTAATATAAATAAATGTTACGTGTCCCTTTACGGACTTTCTTGGTCTATTGTTTAAAAATGGAGATATTTACTAAAACTCTTAATATATGTGAAACAAAATAATAC
Source organism: Timema douglasi (assembly GCA_901482245.1). Classification (NCBI taxonomy): domain Eukaryota; kingdom Metazoa; phylum Arthropoda; class Insecta; order Phasmatodea; family Timematidae; genus Timema; species Timema douglasi. The sequence goes on from CABEEJ010000069.1 coordinate 413,557, forward strand.
ACAATTGAAAAGCCAAGCAAAAATTGCCCTATACTTACGTAAAACGCTTTTTACTCCCGGTTTTAAATTTTATAATATTTTTACCCGCCTCGGTGGCGTAATTGGCTAACGTGCTTGTCGTGTTGAGCCAGACTGCTGAGGACGGGGAGATCAAGGTCCGAATCTCGGTCGGGTGAACTGAGGGTGGTTTTTACTAAATGGTTTTCCACTCTCCCTCCACGCAAATGCGGGTTCACTTCCTCTAATTCAACCTTCCCAATTCCTAATCCATTAGCGTAATTAGTACTTAAAGCGTATAACCCGAACGGTTAGTAAGACGCGGTGCTAAATATTATTATTATTATAATAATATTTTTAAAGAATTAAAGTCCTCATCGGTATATTTAGACCAATAAAAATGGTTCAACAAGGTTCAACACTATATATATATATATATATATATATTAGCTTATCGAAAACTAAAGGTAAAGTATTGGAACCACAAAAAAGAGTCTAACCCGATATGTTGATGGCTATCGACGTCTTATGAGCCTTCGAACCCTAAAAGTGATTTTTGTAATGCCGTC